>APFE031289342.1:191467-251037 GCA_000404065.3 Pinus taeda
GTGGTTTTATGTAAGTTGTATTCTGAACATTTAAATGCTAAGTGCCCTGACTTCTATGCAAAGGTAGTGTCATTTTTTACTGAAGTATGATTGACTCCATAGGCCCAATGGGAACTTATGAAATGTTTATCCAGCCTTTATATCTGTCCATGTTGTTACACCACAAGAGTTAGCCATCTTATCATTAATCAAAATCAATAACCCTTTTGAGAGAGCCATCTCAGGCTAAGGAGGCTAAGCCTTAGTCAAAAGCTTGGTTTGAAATAGTTACTTAGAGTCATCCTGACCAGCAGCCTATCAGGACTTGATTTTGAGATAACAGGGAGCACCTTGGCGTGTGGCGGGAGAGTCGAAGGCCCTTCGGGAGTCACCAAGTCATTAGCAAGGGGTGGCTAGAAGGTCATTGGTGCAACCATGCCTAGAATTACCTATCCTTAAATAGGGAATAATTGAAGGCAAAAACCTTATCCATTATTCGATGGTCCATAAGGCTCATACCTATACTCGGGCCCAAAAGAGGAATTCCCTATCTCCTCAATGAGCATTGAACTCCTTGTGGCCTTCTTGACGGAAGGTTAACCCTAGCTTAAGCTCATGAGGATAGCACTAGCAGGCACCTTAGTAAACCTTATTGGCTATGGCAGGACTCTGGCACAAGTCTAGACGTTTAAGGAGCCATTGCAACCAAGTCATAATCAAATCCATGTGTGGATGGAGATGTGCATTGAAGGGGAGAAAAACCATGTGAAAATTACGAATCTCAAGATCGAGCGTATAGTTCATGGTCTAGAAATATTTCCCTAATTAGGCTATGGCAAGATTCTACTATGAGCAGCGTTGCAGTGGAGTTGGGCTTGGACTCACATTTATAGCTTCAATCAGGTAAACCTCATTCCATTAGTTTGACGAAAACCTCACCATGGAAGCCTTGGATTGGTTTTCCAAAATTTCACCTCATCGCAATAGGACGAAGGGAGGGGTGACGTGGCTCGGAGGCCACATCTTGTAAGTTCAAAACGGGGGTATAGTTTGAAAGAGCATGATGATGTGTGGCCTCCATTCAATCCTAGATGCAATCACATTTGTGTGAGGTGGGTCTTGAGACACATTAGCTCGTAAGAGTCTCCCTAAAGTTTAAATGAGAAGCGTTGGAGGAGAAGCCAAGAAATCAAGGTTGGGATGTCTCGACGCAAGCTATCATGGAGAAGTGAAAACAATGGACCGACTAGAAGTAAGGCCACACAAAGGGGTGGCCCACTGAGACACATAAGCCTAGAAGTTATTCCTAGAAGGAATAAAGCCAGGTACATAAGGAATGGGTGGGATGGGGATGATGTAAGTCAAACCATGTTGGCAGACGCATGTGCTCGACAATTCTACTATTGGTTGAAAGGTGGACCCACGTGACAGGTCAACCCACCTTACTGACCACGAAATATTTATGAAGGCACAAAAGAGGGGAATTCAAGGAGAGCGTTGGGATGACGGGATAAGGATGATGTGTCCCAGAGGTCCCATCCCAGAGGCATAAAGGGGAGGAGGTAATGAGAATCGTCAAGGTGGTAGGACCAGGATGATGTGGCAGGATGGTACCATGCAAGAGGTCGAGAGATGGGATCCATCTTGTCGATATGCACCTATCAATAACTTCTAAGTGTTTTTGGAAACCCGATGTCGCCTTTTCCAACACCCGCTATAGTGGTTTCAGAAAAGGAAATGGAGGGGTTTCATAATGAATATGATTCGTTGATCTTGCGATTGATGGTTTCTTCTTTCCGCCCATTCCAAGGAGTGACCTCCGCATAAACAACACACACTTTAACCTGTCAAAGCTGCTTATGACAACCTCATTATTCAAACGTGCGGGGATTCACCCAAACATTACACGTCTTTTATGCGGCATGGGTTCTGTTACTTGCAGCAACATGGCAGACAATAAGTCCACAACATATTGTGACCACCAAGAATAAGTAAGGTAAATATAAATAATCTAGAAGGACGCAACTCTAAATAATGTGAATATCATTAAGGATAAGCAATCTCAGGAAGGGAGGACTATAATGTCCCTTTGTGGAGATGGATATCGATTTAATTGTTCACTATCACTTAAGAAGAAAATTAAAATTAAAATTATAAAGTGAAAGTGAATAAATAAAGATAAAGTGCTTTATATTATTTTCTTATTTAGCCAATTTGTTGATCTGGTAAAAAGAAAGAATATTTTATTGATGTATTGATCTGGTCAAGGAGGTAAATGATATAAAAGGAGATTGAAGCTCACTCCTTGATCATGTATTGGTCATTGATATTTGATAATTGTTTCGGGAGCTCTAGTGGCTTATGGAGTGAGGGGAAATCCTTGTGGAGATCCTAGCTTCAATGGTGGAACTATCCACCCTAATTGGTGATGATTAGTTTCAGTGGTGAAACATCCACCCTAGCTAGTCAAGTGGGAGAAACACTTCAGGTTCTTCATCGATGTTAAATGACTAAGGAGGTATAAATTAATTCTCCAATAAGATCAAGTTGTTGAAGGTTGAGTTGATGAGAAGCCAATGAAATTTTTGAGGAATTATCCATCCAAGAATTATCGGATGATTTATCCACTAGGTTTTCTTGATTGAATTCATGTATTTTTCTCTCATAATTATAACTAAAGTAGTTGGGATTTTGTAGCTTGTGTTAATTGATTTATTTGCTAAATTTCATGGCAAAATTTGTGGTGTATTTTTAGTGGTTTACAGTAAATTATTTGTAGCTTTGTGATTGTTGGATTTTTAATTGTTTAAATTGGTTAAATTTCTTGCCAAAATCATGACATGTTTTTTTTCTAGAGAAAATACATAATAATAATTATGGAAATTTTAGATAAAATAATAAAAGGGATATTACAATATTTCATCTCCATTTTTCAAGCTTGTGGTCATTGGTTCATTGGGATTGACACTCTCTTATCATCATCCTTGAGTCTGGGTTGGAAACTTTTCCCTACAGGTTGATCCAACTAAAATAATGTTAAAATCACAAGATGGGCATAATGAAAGAAAAATATAATTAAAATGCAAAATATGGTTGGGACATCAATTAACATGTGGGAAAAATCCTAGCATGAGTTCTACCCCTCTCATTAGCCATCACCCAATTCCTTGAGCACTTGATGTTTCATCACATAATAAAGGAACTTTTTCATGTCACAACATGAATGAGAAATAAACTAACTCATCACTAAGGGGTAAACAAATTCTAGATCATTAAAATAAATCTTGGGCTCCCATTCAAAGTATTATAAAAAAGAAGTAAAAGGTGCACAAGAGTGATGGAAAAAGCACACCAAGGAAAGGAGCAAGTCATGCTTTGATGATTGCTCCCTCCTTACATCTGTACACTAGGATGATGGACCTTCATCAATAGGTCTAATGGTCATGGAACCTTTCCTGGAGGTCCCTTCCCCCACCCCCAACAAATGCTAGATAATTAAAATCAATCTTGGGCTCCCATTCAAAGAATTATAAAAAATAAGTAAAAGGCGCACTAGAGAGGTGGAAAAATCAAGCTAAGGAAAGCGGTAACTCATGACTCCATGATTTCTCCCTCCTTACATCTATACACTAGGATGATGGGTGTTCATTAGCAGGTCCCATGGCCATGGAATCTTGCCCTAAAGTACCACCCCTTCTCCATTTCCACTATTATCACAAGCACCAATGGATTGAAGGGTTGACCTAGGACATGTCACCTCCCATTGGGGATGGCAACACCTAATAGGGTTGACTACCTAGCTATCCCTAACACAAGTAGGGAAAACCTTTACGGGACTTCGTCTAGTTAGATATTTGAAGATGATCTCAGTTTAAAGTGTTGTTCTTCCCTTAACAATTAAGTATGGTCCACTATGATGAATCTATGGCCATTGTCTCTAATGATCGGTGACTTTCACTTGAACTTGATATGGTTTTGCTAAGTGGTTCTTCACACAATAGCATAGGCCTTTGAGGGAACATTACATCACTCCACTACGTAGCATGCCCATGTTGGTTTGCACCTTTTAGAGAGTAGTGATGACCTTGAAGATGTAGAGTTTTCCCTCTAGATCATAGGGTTGGGCACTTTGATGGTTTTATATAATGATTGACACCCTGGAGTGACCCTAACTTCTAAGGCATTGAGCTGCACTTGCTTGGTGTTATATTTACTCGATATTATACCCAACGAACCCAGGATACTCCTTAATGGGAATTACTTGTTTCAGAGTCTAGATCATGATGGTCATCCCAAGGATGACAAGGGAGGACATGTAGTAACTCTTGGAGGCCCAACATTGGAGAGAGATAATACCACATCGCCCATCTAGCCCTTGAGAGGGTGATGTAGGGCACCTAGAGCATGGTTTTGGACATGGAAACACTTTGTGACACTTATTGAGGCTTCCCTTTAGGATTTGGAGTTGATTATGATGGTGAAGAATCTCCTTAGCCCATTCCACACCTTATAATGGCACTTGTTGCTAAAAGAAGATGATGATGTCATACTTTTAGAGGATATTGACTCAAATCTGTGGGCATTTATGACATTATTTTTTTGTTTTGAGCTATGAGGTTGGATCATAACATCATGTCTTGTCAAACAATCAAATTAAAAATTGTTTTATGCCTTGTAGGCTTATTATGTTATAAAAGTGAAGGGATAAAACTCATATCCATAAAGGATCACTCTCTTCTTTTAATCATCACATGTGAATTTGGCCTCCTTACAGAGAGTGTGAATTCTCTTGTCTATTCTACTACTTGGTAAAAATGTGATTTTTGTGGAGCATATTATTATTGGGAATTGATTTTTGCATTGGAGACATATTTTTGGGATTGAAAGAAGGTTTTTCTTGGAAGAATTTGTAAGTTTATTATTGATTTTTCTATATTTTGCATGTAAATGAATTTATGCTAGGGTTTCCAAATGTTATTTGACTAAATGTATATTGTTTGTTGGAAATCTTAGCAAAATTTTGCATGTTAAAATTATTCTTCCTTGAAACCTATAAAAGAACTCCTAGGGTGCATCTTCTATATTTAATTTCTCTCCAACAAAATATATTTAGGATTTTTACAAGAGGAAAATTATATTCCCCCCTTACTCCAATCATGTTTCATCTTCCTTCAAAAAATTTCCCTAAAACTTCACTTGCCTAAGTAGGATTAGGCACTAGCCAAGGTTGTGTTGATACAAAATTATTAAAACTTAATTTTTTTCCTTTATGTTATCTCTACGAGGCTTTTTAAGACGAGTTGCTAGGGATTTTCTAAGGCCGATTTTCTATAGGGTAAGTTTGAGTGAACGCCTGTGGATGATATTCCAAGGGTTTTCCTCCAAAAACCTTTTAAGCACAAAATATAGCCTTGATTGTGGTGAAACCTCCCTAAGTAGGGCCAACATCATATTTTCCAAACTCCTTTGAGCCTTCAAAAATCCTAATCCCTAGCCACACTTCAACTTGAAGCTTATTTGAGGGTTCCCCTTATTGCTTTATTGATATTAATCATTAAGGAATCCCTTTATTTAACTTTTACATGCCTAGATACTCCATCATTGATATCAATAAGCCATAGCTTTTAGTAGTCCTTAGTTAATCTAGGGTTTAAAAACTTTCTCCTTTATAAAGAATATTTTAGCCTATTTTAGCTTTAAGGTATTTTTCCTAGACTATTCATATCACCTCGATCCAACCAATTATAAAAACCCTTATAGGTGAATACAGGGAAGCCTCCTTTATCATGAAATTCCTTAAACAACAAGAGGAATATTGTTGAGGTGATAGTGGCTATCCTTCCTCATTATTCCCACAGGGTCTAGCCATCACCTTGCAATGTCAAAGTCATTGCGAAAACAGGTCAATACTTATTATCCAACATTCATGTCAGCACATAGCTATATAAGCTTTGAACAAGGAGATATTTTGCACAAAATTTTTAAATTCCAAAGCGGTGACTTAATTATTTCACTCTCGTATTTTTAACTAATGATATATTGAGACATCTACTAGAAATTTATTTGAGAATTTTCAACAACCCTGATCACCTTCAAAGGGACATGGATCCTGTCAACTTCTTTCCAACCAAGTCGATCCTTTTTCACTGATTTGATTTTCACTCTTATATAGAATAGTGCCAACATCAAGGTCATTCTATCATGAATCATATTTCACATGATAGACTTGGTGATAATCACCAAGACAATAAGTTTCTAGAGCTTTGATTTTCTTATTCGAACTTATACATAGATGACTAGGAAGGAGATTATTTGCAGATTTTGATAAAGATAAAACTTTCGGTGTGTTCTAATGATAGCATACTTATGCTCACGCTCGGACCTAATTCCATTTCATACCATTTAATGTCTCCTAGTTCGAATTCAAAAATAAACTTGGCACGAACATTAGATGGAATACATAGATCAGATGTCTTGGATTACTATTCCACAAAGATGAGCTTGGATTACAGTCATAAAGATCATCTCAAACATTACCATAGAGAATTTGAATAGACCTCAAAGATTCAGACTAGTTTTACAGAGGCTCGAACTTCCCAAGCTTGATCTTGATAGGTGACCTGAATAAACTCTACAGTTTATAGCTCGAACTTCAATGAACTAGGTGCCTCAAATTGCTTGAGAAATAGATATAGGCGTCTCGCATAATAGAGTAAAAAAAAATATCAAAAGAAGCTTCACAAACTTATATGTTACAGAATTTGGCTCACTTGATTCTACATAAACCACATATTCCACAAAGAAACTTTATGCCACATAGAGCACTCATAATGGTAAGGTACTGCAGGACGGATGATTTCCACAACGAATTAATGTCCCTCGAAGTTTGTATATAAATCTTGTAAGGGAGCCATAGAATATGGCATGAATGGGTACCAAGATGTCTTAAAGAATTCAAATGCTTCCGAATATAATGAGCCCAAGCTTCATACCTTGACTAGGATCAAACTGCTTATATCATTTCATAGGGAAGCTTGTAGGTACAAATTGTAATAGTCATTGGATGCCTTCCAACTTGGTTATGACAAGATTCACACAGTTTATTAGACACATGTAGCTAGTATCTTTAATACTATAAGGACACTCACATACGCCACAAGGAGGCTTGTATATATTGTGAAAAATTCTAAATATTTACAAATAGAAATCCTACTGCAGTCAATGGTGTAGCATCTCCTACTTGTTATTTCATTCAACAAGTTATTTAATTTGTAAACATTGATGAAAAAACACTACTACGAACTACACTGACATACAGATCATAAACTGAAATGATAAATGAGACCAACACACAAGGGACACTGTTATTTGTGGACAACACGTCCCCAGAAAAACCCAATGCAGGAAAATTGGTGCAACAGATAGAGGGTTTGTATTAGTAAGCAAGCAAAATCTGAGTACAATAGGTTTCCTCTCACACCGGCTAACCTTACAGAGAAATCACGACAACAAGAAGTACATACGAGGGTTTACCTTGTTCCTTAAGTCACAACTAATCTAATGAGCGATCTAGCTCCTCCAGGGAGATACTGCGAAGTCCCTACACAATCACTGCATTGGCCAGCATCTTGCCTTCAAAAGACTATGTCACATGTTCTGCTGGATCGATTTGTTGGAGGAAGGCTATTTTTCAACCCTCCTAGCTCAGAACCTCGCTTCTCCAAAAAAAATCTCAGAATACTGACGAATACTCTGCATTTCCACTGTAAGAGCCCCTCTAGACTGCATGAGCCCCTCCCTGATGCTCAAGCTACCTCTCTACTACTTACTATTTGGCTCAGAACTTCCTCTCCAATCTAAATCTCTGCTTCTACCCCTCTTACTGCAACTCAAATCACTGGTTCAATTTCCTCAGCAAACAACACCCCAAAAAATTGAATTGACTGATCAACTTGGTGTATCTCCAACTAACCCTCAAGCCTCCTCTTATACTTTTCTTGTTGATGAATCAACGATCGAGATTAAGTCCCTAATCAACAGCTAAGATTAAAAAAAACTTGATCCTCATCTCTTAGAAGCTTCTCACCCATATTTTTATTAATAGCCATTAATATTTTTATTTTCCTAAGTTTAGACTTAAGAACCCATTAAAAATATTAATTATTTTAATAACTCTTCATCCAGGTGGAATTTCTCCAAATGATTTCTCGGTCTTGGAGATCTCATGTGTCCTAGCCCCTCCACAAAATTTTGGAGCTAGAGCACATTCAATACTACCCAAAATAAACATATATGTGCTCGCATTGACCATTGGATAACCTATTTTTGGCTTGATGATCCAGATTGAAGAACATGGATATGCTTCTAACTTTGAATCATGAATATGGATTATTGTTGTAACCATAGAAAACTTGTAAGATACCACAGAAAGCTTGTAGGATTTCACACACACACACACACACAGATATATATATATATTAATATATATATAATATATATATATATTCATTCAAGACTTGTACATATTTAGAACAAGAATCACAGATTTTGAGTTGGCTCATATTTCCTTACAGGTCTTCCCCAGTCCATGAATTCCTTAGGATCACATAGATTTTCACTGAAAATGAGTGCCTTCGCATAAGGGTGACCTTCCTTCCAAGGTTCATGAATACCTTGTCCTTCTCTAGGTCCCACAAAATTACATGACAATACTTAGATAGGGATTCAACCCCTCTTACATGGACAGAACAGTCACTCCAATACCCTTGGACAATCCTTCCTTTAATGTGGTATGCTGAGAAATGTACAGAAGATTCAAACCCTTTTAGATTGCTCACAGAATTTTGGTTTCTTCCGGAACTTCATCCACTTAATGAATTTTAGAATCTCGATCAAGAATGTATCACAACAATTCGACTGATAGTTTCCTTTTTTTTCAAACTACTCTTCAATATCCCCCCAACTCTTATACCATGTTAAAATTTGCAAGGAAATGCTAGAAAAACAATTTCTTATACAGTTTCAAATCATCATCAAGAGCATTAGATTTCATGAAATATTTACTTCACCAGACAATATAAGAAAATTATTTCATTAAGCATTAAAGAGCATTAGCACATTACAGTAGTGAAAAAAAGGTAAGAGAGACCAAAAATTAGGCCAGAGGCAAGGAAAAACCCACAAGGGGAAAACCCAAATTTTTTTCCTTATGAGAGAGAGAGAGATTCATTAGTACATCAGAAACATCATCAAGATAATAACCAAACCAATACCTAAGAATAAGAGAAATTCCAAGCCAAGTCCCATAACACTCCTTTAGATTTCCAACCTCCTTATCTCCTTCTGAAATTAATTGGAACAAAGATCATATAGACAAAATGCGATGGTACAAATGAGGAGAGGATGTATCCTATTTATAGACTTGAAGAAGGGGTCGAATGGGTTCTTTTTGGGGGCCCAGCCAACCTAAAACAATTTGAGACTAACTTTTATATTTTAGGGAGGGATAAAATAAATTTCAATTTCAGTTTTCATCCTTTATTTTTCTCCATCAATTTGCTAGTGAAAATTTGACTTAACCTACCCATCTTCAACAGGAGAAATTGTGAATGCATGAACTACCAGTTCAACCTTTGATATCCACCCTTCTTGTGTGCCTTTTACATTTTCATGTTTTTTCTTTGCATTGTTGCTCATAGTTCAAAGGGTTAAAGCTTGCTTTGTATCATGTATAGTCGTTATTACCCCCTTAATGGTGAGGCAACTCATTACCCACCAGGGGTTGGGACATGCAAGGGTTCCTTCTCATAATATGAAGAGCAACACGTGCTCTGGAACAAGGTGATGACCATAACGAGTAAGGTATATCTCATGCTAGGATTTATCCCATGTGCTAATGTGTATGTCCCAACCATCTTTTTCATTTTGATCTTCTTATTTTCTTGCTTGTTGTCATCTTATGTTTTTTCTTTTTCTCTTAGCTGCATCAACCTCCCAAGGAAAATTTTTGGGTGCTACCTAGGTATGAGGATGTATGTTTGTTGATTTTGGAGTAACTTGGGAGGCACTCCAAGCCCTAGGTTTGGGGTTTGGAGGTTGGAGCGCCACAAAGGTCATTTGTGGTTTTGGAACCCAAGGTTGAGGTTTTACACCCATCAATGTTTGGATCAAAACCATGGATAGTTTTGGACATGTGATGCATGGAGATGATAGAGGATGGAAATTAGCATCCAACACTTTGAGAATCGTCAAAATCTGAGATGTCATTGATGAGATATGAATTTTTGAAGTTGAAAATGAATTTTTAGGTATTCCAGTCATGTAGCCTTGAAGTGAAATGAGCCAAAAGTCATGTCTCTTAGGAATTTGTTGGAGCCACATGTGAGGATATATATTAGAAATGTGTGAGTTCATTTCAACATCCAAGGTGAAACACAAAGCAATAAAGGAGCTCGTTGAAGAGGGAAATATATTTGTTAGGCTGCAGATAAAAGGAGCAAGATCAGCAAAGAGGAAAAAGGCTTGGAGAGGCACCTTTTCATGACTGTTTGGGAACCGAAACTATCTTGCAGGATGGACAAGTAAGAGGAGTTGAGTTTTGGGTCATTTTTGGCATGTTTGGGGTGTGATTTTCCTACTAAGAATACGTTGGAGTATTTGGAGGATACTATGAATAGGACGTAGGCCTAGTTGTGACTAGGACAAGGGTTCAAGAGATTTTGTGGGAAAGAACAGGGTGCAAGCCTTAAAGCCTTGCACAAGTAGCATCGTGGACCTATAAAGGGCTAGTTTCTACCCAAAACAATAGCATGTGGGAAAAGAAGGCTTGTGGAGGAAGGTCGTAGTTGGAGAAAGAGTTGTGAAGGTGTTTTGTAGGGTTGATGTGGAGCTATAGGAAGCCCTAACCAAATCACAATGAGTAAAATATTTTAGCACCAGACCAGAGGTATGTTCACCATTGTTTTTTCCTTGTGTTGGGTCAAGTATTGACCAATTTGGATCAAATTTGTGAGCAGCCTGTGGGAGCCAATTGTTGGGGTTGACTTGGGTGATTAAAAATCTCAACTAGTGATTGGATTGGGTGCCATTGAACTGGTGGAAAGCAGCGTGTTGGCAACCCAAAGTAGCCCTTAACAAGTAGTCATAAAGAGAGCTTAACAATTGAAGCTTGGGTTAATATTGGAGCCTAATGTGCAATACATTAATGGACTAGTGGATTGCTAGATTGGTAGATTGGAGCTCAGGTGTTATCCAGCCTAGAAGAGCAGATTGGATCAACTTGTGTTTGTTGAAGAAAAAGCAACTTGCAACAATAATAGGTGAAAACCCTCTTAGAGTCTCTATGTGTTGTCTATTGATGGACTAAGGGGTCGCTAGAGAGTAGATCAGAAGCGAAGGACCGACAATATGAAATATGACATAGAGGTTGTGATTGTACACTAGAGAAGGGAGATTGTCATTATATCTTGTATTCTTATACTTGTGGATAATTGAGGGCCATTATCCCTTATATGGGATCCTTAGATAGTTGTATTATATGTTGATTAATATAACGAAGTTGGGTTAAAAAATTTGTAAAAAGTTGTCTATACTTGTGCATGTGTGATTTACTGTTATTTATATTATGTTGTGCAAAGTAGTTTTGTTGAGATTCTTGGTTTGGTAGCATCAGATATTTTAAGATTCTGTCCTAGACCTAAGTTCGTGGAAATTCAACATGCTATCAGAGTGTGTCTGGGCTACTTTGGGAGACATTGAATCCAAGTGTGCACAACAAAGTACATCTTAAGAGGGAGTTGGTCACATTATAGGTGAAGGGCTCACTATAATGTTGAAATTGCAAGCTGGTATCCAATATGAGGACAGGTTGGAGGGGTTGTCCAACTACATTCCATGGAAGGAAAGGATCAAGTTGGTCTTGCAGATCAACATGATCTAGGAGTTCACCTAGAAAGCCATCAAGAAGCAAACTAGCACAAAGGATCTAGAAGTGTATGAGGATTTATATACAAGGGCAAGATTGATCATCCTGAATGGTGTGAAGAATCCCCATTGTCCGAGAAAAACACTGCACATGAGATGTGGATGGCCCTTCAGAATTTGTTCCAAAATAAGAATGAGAATCGGGTACTAGTTTGGAGGATAAGTTGAAGTCCATCAAGAAGATATAGGGTGAATGGGTCAAAGATGAGCTTGTTGTCATTCATGTGACTATTTTAGATTCTGATATGGTGAGGATTGCTTTAAAAGGGTTCACCAAGGAATGGAAACCCTTAATCAAGGGGATCGTTTCGAGAGAGAAGTTTCCATACTAGAACAGGTTGTGGGATGATTTCTTCAAGAAGAGTTGTGAGATGAGGATCTTCATCCAAAGAAGAGGCTTTAGATGATAATGTGGCACTTGCAACATGAATGAAGGGTAAGCAGAAGAAGGACTTGAGTAAAGTAAAGTGTTTCAACTGTGGAAAGATGGGTCATTTTTCTTTAAGATGTCCGATGAAGAAGAAGACAAGTGATGACGAGAAGAAGAAAGGGAAGCAAGTTGCCGATGTTAACACTTATGATGTGATAGATGCTCTCACTAGGAGGTTGGAGGAGGAGGACTTTTCTATGATCTCTCATTTCTCATAGGGTATTATCGATGAGGATGGATGGTACATGGATAGTGGTGTGTCGAAATATGTGGCAGGGTCATAGGAGGTATTCAAGACTCTAGCTGAGTGGGATTCGAAGTTACACATGGTGTTGGTCGACAAGAATCAGAAAGAGATTAAAGAAACAAGATTTATATTTTGTTGTATTTAATGTAAAAATACACAAAAGGTATTTTGTAATAATAATTTATTATACATAAAAATGTATAAGTAATATTAAATGTTACAATGCGGCCCTGCTTATATATCTAGCCAGGTGTCTTTTCATGACTGGGCATGTCTTTTAGACATGTCTTTTCACTTAACTTAATGACTATTTAACATAATAAATATTTGATTATTTATTATTAACATTATTTATATTTATTTTATTTTATGTAATTTGTATTCGTAAAAGAGATCCGTGGATCGAGAGTTGCTCCATTCAGGATGGAGTCAAGACGGGTGATGCGGGTTGAGGATGTACTATTTGTACCAGGACTTAGATATAGCGTGATATATGTCTTGATAATTGAGAAGGAGAGGTTTGAGGTCTTATTTCAGGAAGGGGAGGCAAGACTCAAGCCCAGAGCCTCCATCTACACAATTATTGTACTTGGAGTTAGAGATCATGGTCTATACAAGTTGACAGGCAAGCCTATGGATCATCGGAAGAAGAAGCAGGATGACCAGGTGCAGGTTCCATAGAATCAGGTGCAGGCTTCAGATGGGCAAGTACTGGTTCCAGATAAGAAGGTCAAGGTTCTAAAGACTTAGGGAGAGTCAAGTTCTAGAGGGAGTTTACAGGTTAAAGGGAGACTTTGTAGCCTAAGAAGAGCACATAGTCAGTTGGGAGCAAGGGCGCTTCCACATATTTCAAGAAGGAATCATGTAGAGAGTGGAAGACATTTCAAGAGAAGAAGAAGAAGTAGGATGCTTCCAACTATGATAGTGACACTTCCGAGAGAGATGTGGTTCATACTATAGGGATTATTGCATTTGTGAGCGCCAGGAGTTGTGTGAGTGTTGCAAGTAGTGATGATGATGATGAGTTACTTCCCGGTATTGGAAGTACCTCCCTCGCTAAGAGGGAGAGTTTATTTTTGAGTAGCTTGGGAGGTACTCCAAGCCCTGGGGTTCGGGGTTTGGAGGTTGGAGCACCACAAAAGTCATTTGTGGGCTTGGAACCCAAGGTTTTGGTTTTGCACCCATCGATGTTTGGGCCAAAACTATGGAGAATTTTGGACATGTGATGGATGGAGATGATAGAGGATGGTGAGGGAAATCTAGTGCTTCTAGATTCATCAAAATTTGAGATGTCCTTGATGAGATATGAGTTTTTGAAATTGACAATGAATTTTTGGGCATTCAAGTCATGTAGGCTTGAATTGAAATGAGCCAAAAGTCATGTCTCTTAGGAATTCATTCGAGCCACAAGTGAGGATATATATTAGACACATGTGAGCTCATTTCGACATTCAAGGTCAAACACAAACCAATAAAGGAGCTCGTTGAAGAGGGGAATATCTCTGTTTGGATGCAGATAGAAGGAGAAGGACCAATGAAGAGGAAAAAGGCTTGGAGAGGCACTTTTTCATGACTGTTTGGGGACCGAAACTATCTTGCAGGAGGGTCGATTAAGAGGAGTCAATTTTTAGGTTAGTTTTGACATGTTTGGGGTGTAGTTTTCCTCTAGAGAATAGGTCGCAGCCTTTGGAGGCTACTGTGAATAGGCCGCAAGCCTAGTTCTGACTAGGATAGGGGGATGAGAGGCTAATATGTGGGACATAATAGGCCACAAGCCTTAAATTCGTGCACAAGTGGCAACATGGACCTATAAAGGGTTAGTTTGCGCCCAGAAAAATAACATGTAGGAAGGGAAGGCTTGTGGAGGAAAGTCGCAGTTGGAGGAGTTGTGAAGGTGTTTTGTAGGGATGATGTGGAGCTACATGAAGCCCTAACTAGATCACAATGACTACAACAGATTATTACCATACTAAGGTATGTTTGCCATTGTTTTTGCCTTGTGTTGGGTCAATTATTGACTAGTTTAGATCATATTTGTGACCATCTTGTGGGAGCCAATTGTTGGGGTTGACTTGGGTGATTGGAAACCTGAACTAGGAGTAGATTCTATAATGATTGGATTGGGTGCCATTGGATTGGTGGAGGGAAGTGTGTTGGCAACCTAAAGTATCCCTTGACAAGAATTCATAAAGAGAGCTTGACAGTTGAAGGTTGGGTGAAGATTAGAGCCTAATGTGCAGTACATTGATAGACTAGTGGACTGCTAGATTGAAAGATTGGAGCTCAGGTGCTGCCCAACCTAGAAGAGCAGATTGGATTAACTCATGTTCGTTGAAGTAAAAGTGACTTGCAACAATGATAGGTGGAAACCCTCTTGGAGTCTCTACGTGTTGTCTCTTGATGGACTAAGGGGTAGCTAGAAAGCATATCAGAAGCAAAGGACCGATACGATTAGATACGACATAGAGGCTATGATTGTGCACTAGAGCAACGAGATTGTCATTGTATCTTGCATCCTTGTACTTTTGGATAATTGAGGACCATTATCCTTTGTATGGAAGCCCTAGATAGTTGTATTATATGATCATTAATATAACAAAGTTGGGTTGAAAATTTTGTAAAAAGTTTTCTATACTTGTGCATGTGTGATTTACTTTATTTATATTCCATTGTGCAAAGTAGCTTTATTGAGATTCTTGTTTTGGTAGCATAAGAGATTTTATGATTCTATCCTAGATCCAAAGTCATGGAAATTCAACAATGGTGCCAAATCCTAGAGAATGGCCAGTTGAACCCGAAAATGGGAGGTGGAATATAGGGTTTATAATGTAAGACATAAAGTGGAAAGTATGGAATAGGGAGTGATGGGAGTACACTATCTCAATCGGGGTTTCCCAATTAATGCCCCTCATATACCCATTAAGCCATTAGGAGAGGGCCCATGAGACTAGGATGAAATATTAACCCCCCATTTAAGGTGAGGGAAAAACACCATGGTCAAAACCCCTCTGTTGGAGTTATAACTAGGTTCAGTGTTCATAAACACATTTTATCATTGATGTATTTATTTTTTCAAGAATGTTATTCATGCCAAAAGAAAAAGATATTTGTATCATCTCCCATTTGGACATTTGAAAGGAAAAGAAAATTGATTTTTAAACGACAAGGTTTAGTGTCTCCAAGTTGACCAAGTCAACCCTCCCGAAGACAATTCGGCTTGCCCAAAGAGCGTGTCCCTTCACATGAGGAAACAAATATATATTGGCATCATTCCTTCACCATTTGGTAAGCTATTTGAACTTCATATATGGAAGATTTTGGACATTTGTAGCATACACACCTCTTGAAGCATTGCGTTTTTGTGATATAAGAGACACTTGTCACTGTACTTCTATGATGATGTGAGCTTTTGTGGTACCATCTCTCTATGACATGCGAAGTTTCCTAAGGATTAAACTTATGTGATAATCCTTTTACGTATCCGAGTTTTATGTGGTTGTATACCTCTATGGATTTGAGATTTCTATGATGTTATGCATGTGTGGATCCTAGCTACCTGAGATATCATTTCTTCTATGTTTATGAGAGCCTCTATCCTTGTGGGACATGGCATCTAAGGAAAAATAAGTGGAAAACTTATTGAAGAACCCGTGGATAGAATTATGGAAGAATTTGCGTTCTTTGTAGAGGGTTGACTTGGCATTTGGATCATTGGTCAGTTTGACTTATATTTCTCTTAATGACAAAGAATCTATAAGGAAAGGATTAATGAGTTTTACCGGTGTGGGTTTTTCCCTGGCCTCCTGTTTATTTTAGTTAACAATGGTATGTTCTATGATTAACACAATTACTTCAATTTTGTTTAGCTTCCCAATGACAATTTCTAGTTTAGTATTCCAATAGCAATCACATTAACCATAAATCACATTGACAGTAACTGTAGATAGAACATGAATAACAAAAATGCAGAAAACAAGCCAAGAGAGATAGTGTACAAAAATTCAAATGTTCAGCAGAGAGAGAGAGAGTACAAAAAGTCAAAGTTAACTTGCCAAATCAAAGTCAAAACAACTCTGTCAAATTTGTAGTCAACTTCAATCAAATTCAACCCTAACTAGAAAGTCAACGTTGGTAAAAAAAAGTAGCCAAATTTCCTTAAAGAAACTTTGTCATACCCTGTCTAACTCAGCTTGAACAAGAGGTCAAAGTCAGCCCAAAACAACCTCAAAGTCAGCAGTCAAACTTTGTCAAAATATATCTTGAAGTCTGTGATCAACCTGCAATTTATATCTACAGTCAAAGTGCTCATAACACCTCGGCTTTTATGCCAAAGAGTGTGGCATGCCCAAATAGAAAACTTCCCAAAATATCGAACTGGAAATCTACATGGAAATTCAAAGTCAATGTTGGTTAAACTGTAGGAAAGACTAAAATTTTCAGCCCTGTAATTATGTCTGAAACTCGTCCTCCTTGCCACACATGTGAGAGAAAGAATATGCCCAATAGTTGTCTGAACCAATGAGTGAAGGAGAGAGAAGAATGTGTGAGTGATGATGATGCCAAATGAGGTGAGAGGTCACTTATATTTATACAAGTCATTGAGGGTGAAGTGACATGTCTCTTGGGCTTCATGAGCCTGCATGATGATGTGGCCAACCTTGACAATTTACACATGTGGGCATAAATTCAAAGCACATTTCTACTTGTCCAAATTTGATGATATTTATCTCAACTTTAGTCCTCTCAGAAAGAGGAATTCAATGAAATCATAATATCCATTGAATGAGTTGTTTGATGTGGAATTTGGCCCTAGTTTCCATGTTTAATACTCCCTCTCAACTAGGGAGAATTCCACTTTCCAGACCATCTATCATCATCGATCATCATGTCATCATGTACCATCTTTGTATCTCATCTTTGCTTTGTTGAACACTGATATAGATAATGAAGAAGAATCAATCGAGAGTGATTCACAAGACCTTACCACTCTCCAATAACAAAAGACAGTCCAAAGGTAGAAACTCAATCAGACTTGATCCCATATCAAGTTGTTGAACACCATGCATCCTAGACATAGGGAGTATGGTAGTACACGATGCATCCATCTGTAGTGTTATGGTCCTTATCCACTTTCCCAACTCATTGGCCAGATGATAAGTACTTCCCATGAGTCTCAGACTGCATGGGTAGGATGTATGCTAGGGCATCAGCAAGAAAAGGTGAACCACTCATACTGCTCATATGTCATAGGATAAGGTGAACCGCTCATCCTATGCATATATCAATCATAGGGGAATATGAACCACACACCCTACACAAATCTCGACAATCGTAGGGAAAGGTGAACCACTCACCATACATACATGCCAACCATCATGGGGTATCACAGGGGAAGGTGAACCACTCACCCTGTACATAGCACACCAATAGGGGAAGGTGAACCACTCACCGTATGGTCACTCATAGCTCCAAGAAGTACCCCAAGCCCCCACGAGCTCCCAGAGCTCAATGTCCAACTCAAGCAGGACCCTCATGGGAGGGTCTTTCCACGACCCCAAGTATCTCTCAAAAGGCTAAGAATTTGACCTTCCCTGAGGGCTTCATGAGGATCTCTACAACCTACTTATGAGTCCTTATGTGTTGAAGCCTTATTTCTCCTCATTGTACCATATCCTGGATAAATTGGTAATTGATATCAATGTGCTTGGAGTGGTTGTGTAACACGAGATTCTTTGAAAGGCGAATACCACTCTAGTTGTTGCAGAAAAACACAGTGGTATCCAACACATTCTTAAATATATCACTAAAGAGCTTCCTCAACCAAACAACCTCACAACAAGCCATACTAGTTGCAATGTATTCAGCCTCGGCGGTGATTAGAGAAACCAATTTCTAATTCTTTCTCATCCAAGAAATTGAAGCAGACCTTAATGAAAAGCAACATCCCAATGTTCTTTTACGATCCACCACACTGTTAGCCTAGTCAACATCAGTATATCCATGTAGCCTCAAATTCTTGGAATTATATCTTAGTCCATAGTTGATTGTGCCATAGAAATATCTCAAGAGATTCTTAGCAGCAATCCAATGTATGTGATGAGGCTCGATCATAAATTGACTCAATGTATTCACAATGAAGCATATGTCTAAACGAGATTTTACCAAGAACATCAGGGACCCCACAAGTTTTCTATATTCAAAAGGGTTTGCCAATTCAGACCCAACAACTCTTCCACATATCTTCTCGAAGTTTAGTTCCATCGGTGTAGACTCAAACTTTCAATCCACCATCCCACATCTCTCAAGCCAGATTTTGCTAGACCTCTAGGCCTAAGAAGTAGTGCATCAAACCTAGGTCCTTCATCTCGAACTTGGAAGCCAACTCCCTCTTGAATTGATAAATGAGAGGGCGTGCACCTGTCAGAAAGGGATCATCTACATAAAGGACCAAAATGAGAGGCATGTCATTTTCAACCTTGAGTATAGGTTAGGATCAACATCGCTCCTTGTAAATCCCAACTTCATCAAATAACTATCAATCCTCTCATACCAAACCCTAAGGGCTTGCTTCAACCCATAGAGGGTTTTCTTCAACCAGCATACATGTGTCCTTCGAACTTGTACTTCGAACCCCTAAGGTTGTTCCAAGTAGACGTCCTCCTTAAGCAAGCCATGCAAGAAAGCAGTCTTATGACCATTTGATGTAGGCTCCATCCTTGAGAGGCAGTGAGAGAAATAATAGTTCAAATAGTTGTATATCAGGCAACCAATGCAAATATCTCATCATAGTCCACTCCTTTTTTAGATAAGCCTCGAGCAACGAACCTGGCCTTATATTTTTCAGCACTCCTATCAACACCATGTTTGATTTTGTAAATCCATTTAGAAGTGACCACAAACTTGTCCTTGGGTATAGGAACCATGTCCCATACAACATTTTTCATGATTGATTCATATTCCTCATTCATTGCATCGTTCCATACTTGGTGCTTTACAGCTTCTTCGAATGTGCATGGTTCATCTTAAAAAATAGTACTCATAGAAACCAGATATCCTTGGTACCTATTCGACTTCTTACCTTCATGAAATGTCCCTCTTGGAGCAGTATGTCTTTCAGCATCTTCGAGAGTATCTTTGAGCCATAGGGGTCATTTCCTTGAGGCAGAGGGATCACCACAAGGTGAATTAATAGGATCCATCAGACCATCAACATCATGCATAAGCTCATATGATAGAGGTGCATCTTGTTTTATGCATCATCATCACTGTCCTTCATTGGAATGGGGGGAATATTTGGCTTTCCCAAGGGAAATATCTTCATTGAGGGTGACATCATGAATTACTTCCACATCTCTTTGATCAAGCACGTAGATTCTATATGCCTTTTAATTTTCACTAGAGCCCACAAATATAACTTTCTTCCCAAATGCTTCCAACTTATCCATTTTCTCTTTAGGCACATGAAAATACACGAGACTACCAAATATTCTAAAATGAGAAACATCATGCTTCTTACCAGTGAAAACTTCTTTGGGTGTTTTGAAAACCAATGCTTGATGCGGGCTCCTACTTTGAACATATACAATAGTGTTGGCAACTTCTCCCCATAAGAACTTTGGTAGACTTTGATCATGGAGCATGGCATGGCTGGTTTCCATGATTGTTTGATTCTTCCTTTCAGCAACACCATTTTTCTTAGGAGTGTGTGGAACAATTGACTCCCTCTTAATGCCAATATTTCGAAAAAAGTTATTGATTCATTTGGTTCATATTCGATTCCATTGTCGGTCCTCAATATCTTAATTTTCTTCCCTGTTTGATTTTCCACCAATACTTTGAAAGAACAAAACCATTTGAACACTTCATCCTTCTTCTTCAAGAAATAGATCAAACTTTTGCATGAAAAGTCATCCATGAAGATTGCATAGTATAAGTATCCTCCTAATGATGTTATGGGCAACATACCGGGTAGGTCATAATGGACCAATTGAAGAATATTGGTAGTTTTCCTTTCACTAGAAGGGAATGGTCCCCTTGCAATTTTCCTCGCTGCACAACCCTAACAAACTTCTTAATTATTCATGTTGAACTTGGGCATACATGTGACCATCTTCCTTACACCAGGTAAGGCTTTGTAATGAAGGTGGGAAAATCTTCAGTGCCATAATTTAAATTGAAGAGAAGTATTGCAAGTCAAGGCTCCCAAAGTACTTCCTCCAACTTGATAGAGACCATCAACCCTAAATCCAAGTGTGAATGCATATTTAAGGTTTCTTTTCCGAATACATACCTTTTCATTAATGAATGCTACCTTGAAGCCTTTATCTTCCATCACATAAATAGACACTAGGTTCTTCTTCAAATTTGGCACATATAACACTTCTTGTAGATGAATGGTTTGACCTTGATTCAAGTGAAGAGTTATAGTACTTATTCCTTTCACGGGGAAGGTGGCATTATCTCCAAGTATGCTCCAAATTAGTCTTCTTTTCAACCAAATTTGAGAGGGCCTCCTTATACCCAGTGAAGTGCCTTGAGGCCCCACTATCAATCAACCAATGATACAAAGTATCCGGAGGATAGGTAGTAGACAAAACAGAAATAGGATAAAAATCAATTTTTTTCTACAACATTAATTTCATCATACCTGGTATGAGGTTGACCATTTCCATATTGAGTAGTGGGAGCATTCCTCTTTCCTTTATTGTTGAACCTGTCATTCCTTTGATTGTCATTGCCTTTGAAATTGTTGTTGATGTTGTCATCATACCTTGGAGAATTCTTCTTGTGAGGACATTCTCTAACATAGTGGTCAAACCTATTACAATTGTAGCACCTTCCTTTTCTTCCTTCTTTGAATCCCTACTTGAATCCTTGACCCTGTCTCCTTGGACCAACATTATTTTTCATTTCAGCATGAGTGAAGAAAGCAATAGGTTCCTTTCTATTTGAAGGCTTGTCTCTCTCCATCATCCTCATCTCCTCTTGAGTGCATCTAGCCAATAATTCATCAAAACTAAGAATCCTATCATTGTTGAGAATGGTAGTGTTAAACACATCCGATGCTCTTGAAAGACCTCCAAGTGCAATGACAGTGAGATCCTCGTCAACAATAACTTCTCTAATAGATAGTCGGTCATTCTTGATTTTTTTTATTCTCATAAAGTAGGATTGTATAGACTCCCCTTTATCCATCTTGATGTCCTTCAACTTTTTCTTGAGAAATAGGATTTTATTTGCATTTTTTACTTTGAACATCCCAACCAGTTTCTCATACATCTCCTTAGATGTTCCCAAATTAGAAATATACACAACCAAATGGTTTTGAATGGAGTCTATGATAATTCTCTTAGCTTTGACCTCACGTTTCTTATATTTTGTCTTTGCAGCATCAAGTGCATTTGAAGAAGGCTCCACCACTCATGTACATATTCCATGGCATCATCCTCTTCCAAAGTCATCTTCCACCATGCATGATAGTCAAATTTTTCGTTGAGTTTATCCTCAGATTCAAAGTAAGATGTAGTAGCCATTGAGGCTAGTCCAATAATATTATCTAACAGTATCTCCCTTAGTGATTTCTTTTCTCTCTCTTTCTTGGGCTTTGTTTTCACCTGTGCTCTGAAACCATGTTAATTTTAGTTAACAATGGTATGTTCTATGCTTAGCACAACTACTTCAATGTTCTTCAGCAGCCCAATGGCAATTTCCAATTTAGTATTCCAATAGCAATCACATTGATAGTAATTGTAGATAAAACATGAATAACAAAAATGCAAAAGACAAGCCAAGACAAGAGGACACCAGATTTTGTGGATGCTAGGGAAAAACCCCAAGATGGGGAAAACCCTTTGATCAATTCTTATTATTATTATATCAAATGTTTAGCAGAGAGAGAGAGAGAGTACAAAAATTCAAAGTTGACTTGCCAAATCAAAATCAAAGTCAAAACAACCCTCTCAAATATGCATTCAATTGCAGTCAAATTCAACCCTAACCAGAAAATCAATGTTGGTCAAAGTAGTAGCAAAATGCCCTTAAAGCAGCTCAGTCATACCTAGTCAAGATCAACTTGAACAGTAGGTCAAAGTCAGGCCAAAACAGTCCCAAATTCAGTGGTCAAACTTTGTTAAACTATGTCCTGAAGTATGCGGTTAACCTGTAATTTATCTATGCAATCAAAGTGCTTAGAACACCTAAGTTTTTGTGCCAAAGAGTGTGCCCTGCGCAAATAGAAAATTGCCCAAAAGATCGAACTAGAGTACAAAAATTCAAAGTTGACTTGCCAAATCAAAATCAAAGTCAAAACAACCCTGTCAAATATGCATTCAATTGCAGTCAAATTCAACCCTAACCAGAAAATCAATGTTGGTCAAAGTAGTAGCAAAATGCCCTTAAAGCAACTCAGTCATACCTAGTCAAGATCAACTTGAACAGTAGGTCAAAGTCAGGCCAAAACAGTCCCAAATTCAGTGGGTCAAACTTGGTTAAACTATGTCCTGAAGTATGCGGTTAACCTGTAAGTTATCTATGCAATCAAAGTGCTTAGAACACCTAAGTTTTTGTGCCAAAGAGTGTGCCCTGCGCATATAGAAAATTGCCCAAAAGATCGAACTCAAAATCTAACTGGAAAGTCAAAGTCAACATTGGTCAAACTGTAGGAAAGAATGAAATTTTCAGCCCTGTAATTATGTATGAAACTCATCCTCCTTGCCACACGTGTGAGAGAAAGAAAATGCCCAATAGTTGTACGAACCAATGAGAGAAGGAGAGAGAATAATGTTTGAGTGATGATGATGCCAAATGCGGTGAGAGGTCACTTATATTTATACAAGTCGTTGAGGGTGAAGTGACATGTCTCTTGGGCTTCATGAACCTACATGATGATGTGGCCGACCTTGACAATTTACACATGTGGGCATAAATTCAAAAACACATTTCTGCTTGTCCAAATTTGATGATCTTTAGATCAATTTTGGTCCTCTCGAAAAGAGGAAATCAAGGCAATCATCATCTCCATAAAATGAGTTGTCTAAAGTGTAATTTGGCCCTAGTTGCCAATTTTAACACCTCTAGCCTAACTTTAGGTGTCTTTTGTATCTTGTGCACTAAGATCTTCATTTCTCTTGTTAAATTGATAATTTCTTGATGAATAACACAGAATAACTAAAAAGGAATAATAAATGTCTTTACAAGTAATTATCATGATAAAAAATTCATACTCACAATTGAATTTCGAACATGGTATCAAAGGTAGGAAGTTGAAGAGCAGTGGTATATGAAGATTTGGGACAAGTTTTCTATGAAATCTGAATTATACTCTCTATGATATTCAAGTTACCTTATCATCTTCGCGTTGCCAAGGACCGAGTTTTCTTCATAAATTAGTATTAGAAGAGGCCAGCTTATAGACAAAAGAAGGATAGGTATCACAATAACATATATGAAGTATATGTTTTTCCGAGTTGTGTAACCTCTTAAACAGCCATGTGGTGACCTGTGTCCATTTCAAAATAATGATCTGAATTCCTAGTTGTTGAGACAAGTCTCTGCAGTTTAACCGAATTCCTAATCAAACTCTCTGAAGTATAACTAGAGGTCTGAGCTCCTTGAAAGCAACGTAACTATACCTTTGATCAAGTCTAAGTACTTGTTTATAATGTTATGGCATAGTCAGAATTTTCTGTGGAGAAAGATTTGTGCCTCTATGATGAAGTTATTGACCTGTTAAAAGCAATTTGAATTACATCTCTAAGCTAAATTTGTGGCATGATCCAAATCTATGACACAATTCAAAGAAGATCAAGACATAAGCCGAGGAAGATGAATATGTCTCTGTTATTGAAGCCAAACATAAACAAAGATTCCTTTGTGGAAAGGGAAAGATCACTGTGGTAGACCAATATTTGTGATCAAAATTTATCTCTACAATGAAAGGACAAGTAATCCAAGCAATGACTTCATGGTATTTGTTGAGATTTCATCATTATTGTCATTGATGGCCTAAGCAAAGGAGATGTCTACCAAGGACTGTCACATGAGGGCCCTATCCCAATGTCTGGAGACATTGCCAAATTCGAGAATCATCCACCCTCAAAGAATACAGTGCATCAATATATTCGGCTTGGTTCAAAAGTCCCTAGTGGACAAAAATTTAGGACACATCTGTCCATGATGCTCACCAAGTTCGGGAAGAATGGTGTGAAGTTTCAAACAGTAGTACAAATGAAGTATTTGCATCGATATAATAATGGAATCAGTTGCACATAAATGAGGTTGCACCAAGAGCCTTTTATTGAACAGATTGGGCATTGAACATCATATTTTTCCTCTGGTAGCCTTTGAGTAATGCGTACAGAAGAAAACGCTCATATGCACCCTTTGTTTGTAAGCTGCATTTATGTAATTCAGTAAAAATCCTACCAAAGTCTCCTATTTATTTTTACCCAAGCGTTCTCCGGGCCAAAATCACTGCGCTGAATGTGTTTGGTATATGATGTTATACTGGAAATTGAGTCTATAGTTTTCCACCTGTCGAAGAGAGGCTAAATAGATGTTCAAAAAAACATATACAAAGAATTAATATACACAGGTCGGCTTCCATAAATGGTTATTTTGGCCTCTTCACCCAACATACATATTTTTTCACTCATGAACAAACCACTATAAATTGAAATGACACCTCACCATTTGAATTATCATTCGGTCAAGAAACAAAAGGTTAAAAACAGGGAAGCACAAAGAGTATTTGACAAAGGAAGTAACACAGAGAACGAAGATCTGAAGGAAAACGAAATGTGATTATTTGAGAAAAATAAAAGGAACAAAACAGAGATATTTCGATGGCTACCTTCGGATTGATGATACACAACTTGGAACTTGGATTCTGTGATATTTTTCATGGAATTTTAAATACGATTTATGTGATTTTCATTCCACCTGGAGCAAATTTTATTTGGCCTTTTTGAACAGACCTGTTGCATTTGGAGAACACTTTTATAGGAGCAGAGTTTGACATCTTACTAACTCGCCACACACAAAGACTATGGTTGTTTTGTGGCTAGCATTTTTCACTGAAATTATGGTTCTCTTGTAGCTCACATTCTTCAGAGAAGTAGTTCTTTGGGAAGCTCGTATATCGCAGAAAAATAGCTCAGACTTTCAAACTCTTTTTCTGAACGGAGCTCAAAACAAAGCCTCTGCCAATTGAGGAGCTGATTTTTTACCTAGGGCGACTTTGTATTTTTTATTGTGCGAAGAGAAGACCTACCACAGTACCTTGGAACATATTCAGATGAAGTGTGGGTTGGACAATTGATGTGATGACAAATTCAATGTTGAGTTGTTAGGAGAAAATTCATTGGGATGCTTTGCTATGCCTTGTTAGTTAATGTTTATAGTAATTGTGAATTCCTTTTTAGGGTTTGGGATTTTTTTTGTAGAAGTCCTTGCTAAGGATAAATTGGAAGGATTTGCTGTACCAACTTTGGAAAAATCGAGAAGTTTGGAATAAGAATATTGGAAGCAATCTTGGAAATCATTGGTAGTGGTCATTTGAAGCATTTGCGAAATTAGATCTTGGAGCTATTTGAAGGCATTGTTGGAGCAATAACTTTGTTGAAGAAAACCTTGAAGACTTATTCAAGAAGTTTTTGGAAGTCTCTTGGAAGCACTAAAACCATTGTGAATAATTGAAGCAGATTAAGAGGGTTGAAGCCCTAGAGGGTTGGAGTCCTAACACAAGGTTGGAGCCTAAATTATTGAAGAGGATTGGAGTCCTCAAGTAGACCAAGTTGGTGTTAGAAAATCAGGAACACAAAAAGATTTTCTTATATTTTATAATTACTTGTGATTTTCTTGATTTCTCATTAGATTTCCTTTATATCTTCTTTCCTTTTAGTTCATTAAGAAATTACCAGAGCAATAGCACATAAATAAATAGACACCAGATATAGGAACACAGCCAGGGAAAAACCCCTCTCTAGGGGAAAACTCAATCAGTAGTTATTCCTTCAATAGTTTTCCTGAGATAATCCAAGACTCTAGACCTTGACACAAACTTTCCTCCACACCAAGTCAACCTTCCTCTTTTCCTTTGTAGATGATCTTATTTGACCTGGAAGCAGTAGCAACACTATGCAACACTTTCTTGGAACCAATAACTTCGACCTTGCTTTGGAGACTTCGATCTTAGCTAAAAGACTTCAATCTTGACTTAGCAACTTCGATCATAGCCCAATACAATTTCTTGAGGTAGCAGCACCCAACAACAACAACTTCGACCTATACTTGTTCTAGTAGTAGCAACTGGCAGCAAAATCAACAAGAGAACTTCGATCTTCCAATCTAGGGCACAAGGGAGAGAGAGAGACGCACATTTTTTTATTATTTTCTTTTCTTCTTTCACCTTGACCAAACTCACATTCCTTTAGCCCTCTTCCTTCACTTCACACTTTTCCCAACTTCCAGAGAGATATCAAAATTGCTTGAGACGTTCTCCTCCAAATGAATTCAAACTGCTTATTTTATATCCTTTAGGTGAGTTTGAATAGCCCTCCTTGAGGCCAACTTGATCATCTTAAGGCCGACTTGGTGTGGAGGCGACATATTTCATTTTTGAATCAATATTAAACATTTTTACATGATTCAAAATCCCAAGAAAGGTCTCTTTAAAAGTACAATGACTGTTAACTCAGAATAAATCCTAGAAGACCTTAATGGGGACTTTGACCTAAAACATGATGACCCAAGTATGAAACCCATGCTTTAATAAGTCATAATAGTAATTATTATTATTATTGTTTTCTTTATTCTTTTGACAAGTACATTACATGATGACTCAAATACATTAATGAAGACCGAACCTAGTTACATTTTCTAACACTCCCTCTTAACTAGGGATGTATTCATCATATATAAGTACAAGGAAGATCTCAACTATATGAACCATGAAGAGTTTTAGGCACCGCAATGACATGGACTAGATTCCTAACCAGGGAAATTTATCTATTAGTCTCTCAATAGTTTAGGCACTGCAATGCCATGGACTAGATTCCTAATTAGGGTAATTTATCCAAGTTGGACTAAGATGGACTCAAGGTACCATCATGCTTATTTACTAGCCATCAACCCAGGGATCTACTTGTGTATCTGAGGTTAGAGCTCTATGACCAACACCACCCTCTCAACTTTGGGACCTAGACAGCAACACAAAGTGTAGGCCATATGTCCTCCCAGGCAATGCTTCACTCACAAAGCCTCAACACTCCTTGATCCAATAGATCAAGGAAAACAAATATCTCTCGATCAAATTGATGAGTAACTAGCATGCTATTAAAACATTCAAGAGATTTACCTGTACAAACACAACCCCAATTAATAATATACTTTCACATGTTCATAAACAAACACACACCTTTGGGGTCTTCCAGACAACTAGATGTTGCTTTTCAACTTTATCGTAGTAGGATTGAATCTTTGATAGAAGATTCCTCGATCATGCACTTTCCTTTCCTACTTCACATGCAACAATTTATCCTTTAGAATGTGTTCTCCAATCAAAACTATGTTATGCCCTCCCTCTCAACTAGGGAATTTTCTTCTATCTAGGCTCCCTCTTAATCTAGGGAGATCAGCTTCTTCTTATTGGAGAATATTTCATGGCTTTCATCCTTCTTATTAGAGTCCTTCATATATCTACTTATCACATCAACTTTACTTACAAACATTTTCACCATCCTTAAGATGATGTACCTACACAACTTAGATAGCAAGTACAACCAAAACTTATAGAAGAACGAAGCTAGCCATATCAAAATCTTATAATAATGGAAGCATTAGACTTTACAATCATAATCAACAAGAGACTATACTTCAATATTTTCAAACCCTTCCCCAGATTTAATTATAAACCCTAAATATCATCCACATCATATCAAACTCATTATATCTAGGGTTTCAATATTCTTTCAATGATATGACTAATTCTTTCATATAGAAAACCCTAGAAATAATTCAGATCAATGTATCTAACTTTTTTCATAATCCATATGTTGGACTACCTACTACGGTTTTATGCTAAACCTGAATTTCATACATGAGCTTTAACAATCAAAACCAATCATAGCTTAATCAATAACATGAATAGATTCTACTAGGGTTTTATGTAAACCCTAGATTTTCCATCTACAAATTCTCAGCAATTACTATATGGATTCTAGATTGTTATACGTGTTAGAGAATTTAACTACTACTAGGGTTTAGCTGCAAAGCCCTAGATTTTCCAAGCAACATCATCCTATAACTTCAAACATTGACTAGGGCTTGTTTCCAAACCCTAGGACTCATGACTCTTAACAATTAGGTCAACACATATATCTAGGAATTCATCATCACACATAAGCATATCATATCAGACAACATTAGACATATACTGACCTAGATCAAGCTAGAGTTTCAACCAAATATACACATATATACCTAGGGTTTCATTCCTAGGACTTTAAATGCATATCAAAGGTTTTTATTATAGACCTAACCAAAGCCTAAATATCTAGGGTTTCATAGCAAATAAAACCCTACTATACCAAAAGTTGAAAGGTTCGGGATTTTCAAACAACACCATTTCAACCCTAACAAGTTAGGGTTTTCATGATCATATCAAAACCCCAAACATGACATCATCAATACATCAAACATAATAGAAATTTCTCAATAATCCTAAGTAGGCTAGGGTTTCATACCTTTTCATCATACCCTTAGGTTAGGGTTTTCCAAAGAATCAATCTAGGGTTCTATATAATCAATCAAGAATATGAGGAAGGTAGATTTATCAAATGATGAATCACCCAAAACAAGAATCATTATGATTCAATATAGTTAGACATAACGATGTTAGTAATAGATTATCAAATGAATAAACCTTTATTATGAAGAGATAAATGTTTTGTAGTTTAAGACATACCTTTGTTCCTTGATAAACCTTGTCTTGGAAGGCCCTCTTCTATACCCCTTGAGGATTTAGAAGATGTTTTCCTAATCAAGACAATAGAGGTAGAATGGTGATTAGTATTTAATATAACCAAAACTTAAATAAGTACACTAAACTAGAAATTGAAAAGAAATGAAATACTTATCTTTGGGAGATGTTAAGGGCTCCCTCCAAAGCATGAGGGATACCTTGTGAATCAGTGTTTCTTAGAAATTACCACTTTTCAATCTTTTTTAGAGCATTAGTTAATCTTCAATTATTATTATTGTTCTTCTTCATATGATCATAAACAATAATAAACAATAGACAACACCATACAACAATGTAGAAAGTTAAAAGCAGAGGACACAAATATTTTTAGGTGGAAACCCCCCCCTCCCCCTTAGGTCAAAAACCATTGAACGCTTCTTTAGTAATTGCCTTCTCCCTGTTAAAAGAAAATTGATTACATTAAGATTTCAGCTACAACTGAGGGAGGCGTCAACCCCCTAATTCAGAGGCTACAACCTGTAGGACAGTACTAGACCCTAATATACTGTTGCAACCAGAATGACGCCCCAACACCATGTAGATCAGACCACAACCTGATGAATTCCCCAACACTTTGTTTACCAGTTGCTATCGGAAAGGATGCTTTGTTGCCTTGTTACTTTTTCGGCCACAACTAAATGGATGCCACAATGCCCTGTGCAAGACATAACTTATCCCAACACCACCTTGCCACCCTAAAGTATTCTCGGGCCACAACCTAAAGGTGACTTCAATCACCTGCCTTGATCAGCTAGAAGACCACGTTTCACAATTTCAAACTAGATCCCCTGTACTCTAAATCAATGTACAATAGTTGTAAGAAAGATGTAAAATAAATGTTGAATCCTGATAGTCATTGATCATTGTCCCCACAAACTAATCACTGCGAAAAACTACACATTAAGTTGTCATTGTTCAACTGCACATCACTGTCACTATGCATCATTGTAACTACACAGTACAAAAGTGTTGGCTACCAATGAATGTCATTTCTCATGAATGAATAGTCATCAATGCAAAACCACTGTCATCATCGAGAGCTCACAACATTGGCTACCAATATTACTGCAACAAACACCCTGTATTGTTGTAGATAATGAAACCAAATGTTTCATAATGTCATACTCCAAGATGCCTCAGATCATCTCGGTGACTTGCTACCAATGTTCTCAAGTATTGCCCATAGAGAGCTACCAACATATGTGTAAACACTACTGCTAAGGTATTTAATGCCTTGGAGCCATCATCATTCACTATAGTCACATATATCATTGTCCAATGAGGTAGTCATAAACCAATTGTAATATGTTTACTTGTCATGTCAATGCAATGTATACTTAAATGGAAGGTACCTGATACTACTAGGTGATTGTTTTATTGTTTTTTCAAGTCGATACATCATTTCAATATCAATTCACTATTTCCATAAGTAATGTCTATATGTCAAGTAAATAGGTCATACAGATTTGTAAGTCAAGTCAAAATAATTTGTAAAGTTAATGGGTTTTGCTGATATCATTGTCATATAGTGACAAAGTCAAACATGTCAGGTCTACATTATTTTCAAATCACTGCAATCAAGTATTGTTGTTATGAATGTTGTAGGTGTCACCACAACATGTATTATCAAGTTAATAAGGTACATGTATTGTCAATTCTCTATGTCAGATACCTATCATATTATGTCACTATTTGTCAAAACACTACTATCATAAGACAACCCACACAACGTTGTCACTATCCACATCCATAGATTTCTTACTGAAGGTATACTTTACTCTTGAAGGTTCTAATGATGGAATTATAGACTCCTGCTAGGTATGCCACTTCAGAGATATTTAATAAGTTATCTTTTAGAACCATTGTCTGAAGCTAAATCTTGAATACTTGGTGACTCAAACACAACAATCCTTTGAGAAAGGTCAACTTAACTGTCTTAGGTAGACTCTTGAACTAGGATATATGTATGTGCGTGTGTGTGTGTGTGTCAATCTCATTTTAGTATTGAGCTAAGGTTTCAAATCTTCATTGTTTTAATATAGTGGACTAATGCAACTATTTTTCTTATCAAAACCTCCCTAACAAATTCTTAAATTTTATTTAAGGAATGTGACTAGATCATTAATGAAGGTCGTAAAGACGAAGTTTCGTATGATCACTTTTTTGTTCTGAAACACGCCCTACAAGTCATATCATGGTCAAGTTTTTCATTAATGTCAAACTTAACTGTACATTACTCTCCATCAAAGCATCAAACCAATTCACTGTTTTTTGTAATGGTAGGAAAGTCACAAGATTTTCAAATCTTATGTGCCACTATGCTTTGGTTCAGAATTGTAATGAGAGATGTGTCAACAAGATGCTCAAAGCAAAATTCAAAGTCAATGATTGGTTTACTACCTTTGGTTCTTGAAGTTATTCAATGGTACGTGGTGAAGTTACGATATGAATCATTGTCATATATTGACAGCCATGGGTGAACAAACTTCCTTTCACTGCAATAACTAGACTTGAAACAATCCTAAGAGAAACTACAGATCTAAGTTCTTGAGAGAAACTACAAATATGTTCTCACACAAGACAACCCTAAGGCCACCCCTAACAGCCTCAAAACTTTGTTGCTTGTTAAGGCTTAAATAATCCTAAAAAACTCTTGAAACCTTGTCCAAGACCTAAAGGAGATGCTTTAGAATTTGCTAACACAGAGATAGATCTTTTAGCTCTGAAAAAATGTTTTAGGTATGTTGTAGGTAGAGTTGCATTAGTGAAGATAATTTATTTATTTAAGAATGAAGGATGAAACCTAAAATGACTTGGTCCTGTAATAGAAATCCCAAACATTCAAATAATTACACGGATTACAATACAAAATTCTTAGTTTTTCATTGCAAGTTTGTGTGCCCAAGGGGATCGAGAGAGATCTCAGGTGCAAACAAAGGTTGTATCATCAATCCAAATAATCCCAATGAACCAAAAAAATGTAAAATAAAGACAAAAGCCCTTACCTTCTACTACCTCTTGCCTTAGGAATATGCACTTTTCTTCCTCAGAAAATTTCGCTAATCTACCTCAGGAAGGTCGAGTAATTTCAGAGATAAAGCATAAAAATATTCATTGAAATGTTATGTTTTAGAGGTTAGGAGGAGTCTATCTTTATAGTGTGTGGTGAAGCTAGTTAGGGGCTCTTAGGAGATAGACCTTAGGGTCACACTTTTCTTTTTATCTTTATTAATGTTATTTTATTATTTTAAATAATTGGCTTTATTCCTAAGCAAGCCATTTAGGTATTGGGTCTATTTGAATAGTATTCGGTTAAGTAAATTCTTAATGAGTGTAATTTAAATGTTATTGAATGGTTTTTAAGCCCCAAGGAAGATTTTACTAAAGTATAGATTAGGCTTTTGATGGTACTTAGGTTTCATATCGGTTCCTAGTGGCTTGATGCCTTTGCTTAAGATATTATTGTGAAAATAAACCATCTGGTGCTTAATTTGAATGTCCACAACCAATGGAGGTGTGCCAAGTCACCATTTCTTGGGGTTTTAGCCTAAATACTGGGGTCACTGACTTCAAAAGTGAATATCTCTAAAATTATGAGGCCTCTCGAGGCATACCACATATCAACATAAATGTTTTTTTGAGGAGAATCTAATCACGTAGATATTTGACCCAAAATCAATGATTTAAATCCTCAAGAAAGTTGGGGCACATACTCAATCCATCGAACCCAAACCCTAGGACTTGGGTTTTTAACCATCCAATACTATAGATGTCATCTTGATGTAATCCGAAAATTACTAGGAAGTTTTTATTAACCATTTGACATCAATGATTGATGTTTTTAGTCAAATTCAAACATAGTCAACTCCATGGGTTGACATCAATGACAACACCATCCAACAATCTCCCACTTTGTCATTGGTTGCAACACGCGTACTCCTCCTGCGATTACAACTAGCCCTACCTTCATGCTTCACCTCCTTCTCGAGATTTCAATCTCCTTCTCAGGTTTTTCTCTCCCCCTTTGACAATAATAGCAAAGGATTACCCCCCCTCAAAATTTGCTTGCTTCATGTGGACCTGTTATCTGCATGTGCTCCCCCTATCAATGACTATCCCTAGGGACATGTGTCCTACCTGTGCTTCCATTGAAGAGAAACCTTCCTTTGTGAACCTGCAATCCTTCAATTGTTTTTCTCCCCCTGAACCTATAATGAAACTTCCATCTTGTTCAAACTATCTGTCTGTCAATCGTAGACTTGTGCCATATACTTCTACATAGACTCCTTCTCTTCAAATTTCAAGGACCCAATGAGCTGAATCATTCATAATAGTGAGTCATCTAACAAACAATCTTAACTAGAGTCATTAACTAAAGCAACTGTTGATTCCTTATGACCTGTTATGAATCCTAAAAGCATAATTTTTGAGACCTTCTTACCTTCTTGCTTTTCTTGCTTATCTTGTACTTATTCATCCCGTACCTGTTTTCTTTTCCAAACCTTTTTATTCTCGTCATAAAGATTTTCATTCATGGTTGATTCCATGTTATACCTGCATTGATGAGCTATGTGTCCATAGTTATGAAATTTGTAACATTCAATGTCATTCATAGAAGATTATGTTTGGTGTCTGTCTCGTGATCCTACAAACTTTATTCTAGGGTTTTGTCGATAATAGTTGTACCTTCCAAAAACTTCACAATCCCTAGCCATATGTCCATAGTTAGCACATAAAAATCAATAACCATTAAATAAATGTGTGTACCTGAATGTTTCATTCGGCTTGAATGGTACTTGATAATTGTACCTGTCGACAACTTTACAATCCCTGGCCATATGTCCATAGTTAGCACACGAAAAACAATAACCATTCAATAAATGAATATACCTCGAAGATTTTTCATTATTCTTTGAAGACATTTATGTAGTATGTTGTCTTCCTTTATCCTTAAATGCTTTGGCATCATTCTTCGTAGTTATAACATTCTTCTTTGGTTCAATCATCTTCTCAATCTCATTGTGTGAAGATATGGAGCTTGTACCTTCATCAATTGGAGCCTTACCTGTTCTTTTTTCCAATTCTTTGTATGTCCTATCCATAGCCTGTAAATGTTCCTTTTCTTTGAGCTTGTTGATCTCACTAAGCGCTACATCAAGTTCTTCTTTCTTTTGAGCAAGATCTTCTTGAAAGCCCTATTTTCAAGATCTCTTTTCTTTTTTTTGCCTCCTCAAATTGTAGCTTGAGAAGAGTGGTATTCTCTACTTCTCTGTTCAGAGGCTATATTTGTTCCTTCTGCTCCTCATTTTCAATCCTGAGCCTTCTTAGTTCAGCTGAAGCTTTTTCCAATCCCTTTTTCTTTTGGTCAACTTTGGATATGTATCTTTGAACAAATTCCTTCATTTCAATTTCTACTTCCTGCAGTAGTTGTTTGAGCTTGCTAATCTCTGCAAACGTTGTGTCAAGTTCTTGTTGCTTATGTTGAACTTCTCTTTTGAGGTCTTATGTGTTTGTATTATTGATTTCTTCCAATCGAGTTCTAATACTATTAATAAACTTCTCAAACTCTTCATTTTCTTTGTTGATTTCTTTTGTTGTCTTCAATTCTGCTTCCAAAAGTCTTGTCTTTTCCTTTTGACTTTTGAGATCCTTTATCACCTTGATCACAATATTTTGAAACTTTGTCTTACTCATTTCTCCAATTTCAACATCATAATAAGAAGGATCCAATTTTCAATAACATCTTGACTTGATTTCTTTGTTGAATAGAGATTATGAATCTTTTCCCAAAGAGCTTTAGCTGTTGAACATTGACCAAATTTTGTTTTCACAGAATTTGGCAAAACATTCAAAATTATATTCATTGCCTTTGAATTGTACCTTTTAGCTTTGTCATTGATGTGTCTCCAGAAACAATTGATTCCCATAGTTCATGTGGATGCAAATGTAATTCCATCTTGGATTCCCATATCTAGTAATTATCTGCATCAAAATCAGGGGTCAGTACACAATACTCACTTTCTTCAGATTTTGTTGTATCTATACCTTCCTTTGAAATCCTTGCAACCTTCATCTTTGACTTTCCCATCTATATGCTCTGAAAAATGCCTTCCAACGGTTAATATGTTACTAAAGGAACCAAGCGCTGATACCAATTGTTGGAAATACTAAGAGGGGGGCGAATCAATATTTCTTAGCAATTAGCACTTTTTAATCTTTTTAGAGCATTAGTTAATATTCAATTATTATTATTGTTCTTATTCATATGATCACAAACAATAATCAACAGTAGGCAACACCATATAATAATGCAGAAAGATAAAATGAAGGACAAAAACATTTTTAGGTGGAAAACCCCCTACGGGTCAAAAACCATCAAACGCTTCTTTAGTAATTGTTTTCTCCTTGTTAAAATAAAATTGATTACATCAATATTTCAGCTACAACTGAGGGAGGCGTTAACCCCCTAATTCAAAGGCTACAACCTGTAGGATTCTACTAGACCATAATATCATGTTGCAACTAGAAGGATGCCCCAACGCCTTGTAGATCAGGCCACAACCTGATGAATTCCCCAACACTTTGCTTAACAATTTCTATCGGAAAGGATGCTTTGCTTCCCTGTTATTTTATTAGCCACAACTGAATGGATGCCACAATTCCCTTTGCAAGCCACAACATTCCCTAACATCACCATGCTACCTTGAAGTGTTCTCAAGCTACAACCTGAAGGTGACTTCAATTACCTGCCTTGGTGAGCCAAAAGACCATGTTTCACAATTTTGAGACTAGATCCCCTGTACTCTAAATCAATGTAGAATAGTTGTAAGAAAGACGTAGAATAAATGTCAAATCCTAGTATCCATTGATCAGTGTCCCCAAAAATTGATCACTGCACAAATATACACATTAAGTTATCACTTTTAAATTGGACATCACTGTCACTACATATTGAAAAATTGTTGGCTACCATTGAATGTCATTTCTCATGAATGAATAGCCATCAATGCACAACCACTGTCATCATCGAGAGCTCATAACACTGGCTACCAATATTACTACAATGAACACCATGTATTGTTGTAGATAATGAACCCAAATGTTTCATAATGGCATACTATAAGATGCCTCAGATCATCCACGTGACCTACTACCAATGTTCTCAAGTACTACCCATAGAGATCTACCAACATACGTGTAAACAATGTTGATCAAGTAGTCAATGCCTTGGAGCTATCATCACTCACTGTAGTCACATATATCACTATCCAATGAGCTTGTCATAAACCAACTATAATATTGTTACTTGTCATGTTAATGCAATGTATCCTTAACAAGAAGGTACCTAATACTACTAGGTCATTGTTTTATTGTTTTGTCAAGTAAAGACATCATTTCAATGTCAATTCACTATTGTCATAAGTGAGGTGTTAATTTTAGGTATGTTCTATGCTTAGCACAATTTACTTCAATTTTTCATATTAGCCCAATGTCAATATTCAGATTAACAATCACATCAACATGATAATAAAGAGCATATAGAACATAAACATAAACAGAAGAAGACAAGCCAAGACAAGTGGACATAAGGTGTGACACCATCCAGTGACAAACCACAATGTGGGGAAGCCCTTGATCAATTCTTCTTATATTCTTCAATAGTTCAACAAAGAGAGATAATACAAATATACAAATCTGAGATTTTGTGATAGAAGTAGAAAACCCTTGACCAGAGAAGTCAATGATAGTCAAACTAGACAAAATCTTCCATCTAAGTGGCATCAATAGGGTGCTCATCAAACTGAGCCAAACATAGTCAAATCTTGACCCAAATCATCTCCCAAAATTCTGATGATTTCTTGTTGCACTAACTGGCACTCCTTCATGAGATATGGCTTCAACATTTAGTCCTCTTCCTTCACATAGTTACCAATGCAGGACTTCGAGGTGCAACTCCACCATTGTCACGCTTTCAAGTCAATACTTAGAATAATGTTTGTTTCTGGCTATGGCCTGTGGCCTAGCTCAACAGCAAGTATGGCCTCTAATATTTAATCAACAAATAACATCAATGCAACAATATAAGTCCTACAAGGACTTGAATCAATCTGAATATGTTGATATGAACTTTGGTCTGGGACAAATTTCATTAATATAATATGGTTGTAGTTTACCAACCTTATAAACAGTCCTTGGGAACAGTCTCAATTACAATACTGTCATCATCATATGTTGACGCTTCAATTCTCGATATGACTTTAAGTCTTCTTCCCATCTGCGGATTGGGGTCTCTCTTTGTTGTAGCTTAGGACCTCTTCATAGCCGTGAATCCTTCCTTTACTGTGGTTTATAGTTCCTCTAGCCAACAGAGTAGAGCCCTCCTTAACTGTTGGTTAGGACCTCTTTTGACAGCGTATAGGTCCTCCTCATAAGGTAGTTGTAAATGCTTCTCCCTTCAACTGCAGCTAGGCTTCATGATTGCTGCTAAGATGTGCTAAGTCTCCTTAGTTAAACAACACATAAATCACATCCTTTAGGACTGTGTATTGAGCCTCTTTCTTACTACAGATTAGGGGTTCATTTAGGATGCGTATTGAGGCTCCCTTTGACTGTGTCTAGTTGTGTATAGAAGACTATGCTAGGTCTCTTTTGGAGCTTCCTTTAACAACATATAGAGGCTCCCTTGGACGATGTATTGAAGCCTCTCCTTGCTGCACAGAAAAGCCTCTTTTAGGACAACGAATGAGCCTCTCTTCACTGTGATTTAATCCCTTTAAGACATCATATAAGACCTGTGGCTAGGGCACATTTTTACAGCAGCTAGGGCTCCTCCAAGGTTGTGGCTATGACTCTTCCTTTACTATTGTGTTTAGGGAAGCATTAGCCCTTCCTTGATAGTGGATTAGGGAACAACTAAACAACATCTAAACTCCTTCGGTTAGGACATCATATCTCTATTAAGACAGTGTGTGGAACCCTTCTTGACTGTAGCCAGATTATCTCCTTTCCTCCTGCGTCTAGGGCTTCATCATCTAGATCTCTCTTGCCACCAAAACCTAAGACAAGTGGAGAGAGATCAAGCGTGAAGTGTGTGTGTGTGAAATGACTTGAAGACCTCTTATATTTATAATAAAATGTGGAGGACAAGTGGGGGTAATTTGGTTGTTGGCTGACCTTGACGAATTGCCACATAACACAAGTAAATTCATATCTCCATGAATACATGTTGGAATTGGATGATCTTTAGATCAATCACACACCTCTCAATGAGAGGAATCCAAGAAAAATATCAATTGCCATAAATAAGAAGACCCACATGGAGTTTGTCCCTAGTTTCCAATTTTAACACTCCCTCTCAACTAGGGAGAACTCCATATGCTAATCCATCTACTAGACTGTACTATCTCTTCCATCAGTGCAGTGCCCTGCACTGCTTTGCTCTGCTCTACTGAACTATGAAGAAGAAGAAGTGATCGAGAATGTATCATACCATTCTCTACTAACCTGAAGTTAGTCCCATATAAAGAGAGTGTCTCATACCACTCTTACTGATCCAAAATAAATTCCATATAAAGAGAGTGTCTCATACCACTCTTACTCACCCGAAATCAATTCCAAATGAAGAGAGTGTCACATACCACTCTTACTAATCTGAAATCAGTTCCAAATAAAGAGAATGTCTCATACCACTCTTACTAACCCAAAATTAGTTCCAAATGAAGAGAGTGTCTCATACCACTCTTATTGACCTGAAGTCAATTCCAATTGATCCCAGATTAACATCATCCTAGCATAGGGAGTATGGTACTACACGATGCATCCATCAGTAGTACTATGGTCCCTATCCTCTTTTCCCTACTCATTGGTCAGATGAGAGGTACTTCCCATGAGTCCCTATTGCATGGGTAGGATTTCTTAGCAGGGGAAGGATGAACCACTCATCATGCCTACATGTCACCATGGGGTATCCCAGGGGAAGGCTGAACCACTCACCCTGTACACAACAAATCACTAGGGGAAGGTTGAACCACTCACCCTATGACTGTGTCTCAACAGGAGAAGGATGAGCTACTCATCATTCCTACATAGAAAACCACTAGAGGAAGGTTGAACCACTCACCCTATAGTTTCTCATTGCTCCAAGAAGTACCCCCAAGCCCCCGGAGCTCCCAAAGCTCAATGTCCATATCGTACAAGACCTCCAGGAGAGGGTCTCTCCACGACTCCTAGTTATTCTCGGAAAGTCAAGAGTTTGACCTTTCCCAGGGGCTTCATCTAAATATCGACAACCTGCACACTAGTCCCAATGTGATGCAGCCTTATTTCTCCTCACTGTACCACATCCCAGATAAAGTGGTACCTGATGTCTATATTCTTGGAGTGATCATAGAACACGATATTCCTCAACAATCGAATCCCTCTCTGGCTGTCACAGAAGATCACGTTGGTATCTAGCACGTGTCCAAACAACTCACTGAAGAGCTTCCACAACCAAACAGATTCACAGGAGGCTATACTCTCAACTATGTATTTGGCATCAACGATGTTGAAAGCAACCTACTTTTGCTTCCTTCTCATCCAGGATATTGAAGAAAAACCCAAAGAGAACAAACACCCTGAAGTGCTCTTACAATCCTCCACATTTCGTACCCAGTCAGCATCAGAATAAGCATGCAGCTTCACATTTCTGATAGTGTATCTCAATCCATGAGATATTGTGTCTCGAAGATATCTCAAAAGATTCTTGGCACCAATCTAGTGAGGCTCAACTATATATGAGCTCAACATGCCAACTGCAAAACATATATCCAGACAAAAGTTCACCAAGAACATGAATGCTATTATGAGTTGACGAAACTTAGAGGCATTTCCCAAATCAGGTCCAACAACACTACCACATAACTTCTTAAATTTAAGCTCCATCAGGGTAGTCACGAGCTTGCATTCAACCATTCCAAATTCGAAATCCAACTCCCTCTTACTTTTGCAAATGAGAGGGTATGTACCTATCAAAAAGAGGTCATCCTCATAAGGTACCACTATGAGAGTTCTATCATCCACAACCTTAAAGCAATGGTTTGGATCGACTTCACTCCTAGTGAATCTCAACTTCATCAGTTAGTTATCAATCCTTTCACATCAAGTCTCAGGTGCTTGCTTTAAATCATAGAGAGTTTTCTTCAACTTGCGTACATGATATTCCTGATCATGAATATCAAATCCCTGAATTCATTCCACATCTGTGGTCTTGATATTACATGAGGGGAATGGTCCCCTTGTAAGCTTTCCTTCGGTACATCTCAAACATGTACCTTCATTCTCTTATTTGAATTCAGACATCGCTATCACCATCTATCTCACATCGGGTAGGGCCTTACAATGAAGATGGATAGACCTTCGGTGCCATAGAAGAGATGTGTCACACGACATTGTCCCCAATGGACTTCCTACAACTTGATACAAATTTCCTATCCTAAACCCAAGAGTAAAAGCATCTTTAAAATTCATTTTCCAAACATTTACCTTTCCATCAACAAATGCCACCTTGTAACCTTTGTCTTCCATTGTCGAAATGGACATCAGGTTCTTCTTGAGATCAGGTACATAAAGAACTTCTTGTAAATGAATCGAGTTACCCTGATCCAATTGAAGAGTAACATTCCCTACACCCTTTACGATATAGGTGGCATCGTCTCCAAGAATAATCTCCAAGTTTGTTTCCTTAGAGAGAGCTTCCTTGTATCCGGTGAAGTGCCTTGAAGCACCACTATCAATAAGCCAATTTCCCAAAGAGTCTGGAGGAGAGGTAGTGAAGAGGGTTGATATAAGATAATACACTCTTGCTTGTCTGAAACAACATTTGATTCTTCATACCTGGATTTCCTTGCTTTCTTGAAGAGTCTGCCATTTCCTTGATGTCCTAGATTCCTTTTTCCTTTTCCATTGTATCTGTCATTCCTTCAATTGAAGTTTCCCCTGGAATGATTGTGATCATCATCATGTGACGTGTCCCTTCTATTTGGACACTCCCTCGCATAGTGGCCAAATTTATTGCAAGAAAATCATATGCCTTTCCTTCCACCCTTGGTGTACTTGTTCTTTGTAGCTGGTGCATTTGATGGAGGCTTCGGGATTTTACCCTTCACATAATCTAGCACATATTTCTCTTCCAATGTCATATCTAGATACATCTTCCATCTGTGATAGACTTTTCATGGATCTCGTCTTCAGCCAGGAAGAGGGATGAGGAACCCATTGAGCCTTTTTGTCCTTTCCAACTGTCCTCGGTGATTGTTGTTTCACTCTTGCTTGGGCTTTGTCTTCATCTCACCTCTGATAGCATGTTAATTTTAGGTATGTTCTATGCTTAGCGCAATTTACTTCAATTTTTCATATTATCCCAATGTCAATATTCAGATTAGCAATCACATCAACACGAAGGTAAAGAGCATATAGAACATAAACATAAACAACAGAAGACAAGCCAAGACAAGAGGACACAAGATGTGGCACCAGCCAGGGACAAGCCCCAATGTAGTGAAACCCTTGATCAATTCTTCTTATATTCTTCAATAGTTCATCAAAGAGAGATAGTACAAATATACAAATCTAAGATTTTGTGATAGCAATAGAAAACCCTTGACCAGAGAAGTCAATGTGGGTCAAACTAGACAAAATCTTCCATCCAAGTGGCATCAATAGGATGCTTATCAAATTGAGCCAAACATAGTCAAATCTTGACCCAAATCATCTCCCAAAATTCTGATGACTTCATGCTACACTAACTGGAACTTCTTCATGAGATATGGCTTCAACATTTAGTCCTCTTCCTTCACATAGTTACCAATGTAGGACTTCGAGGTGCACCTCCACCATTGTCACACTTTCAAGTCAATACTTAGAAAAACCTTTGTTGTTGGCTATGGCCTATGGCCTAGCCCAACAGCAAGTATGGCCTCTGATTTCAATCAGCAAATAATATCGATGTAGCAGTATAAGTCCTACAAGGACTTGACTCAATCTGAATATGCTGATCCGAACTTTGGTCTAGGAAATATTTCATTAATATAATATGATTGTAGTTTACCAACCTTATAAATAATTCTCAGGAACAGTCTCAATCACAACGTTGTCATCATCATATGCTGACCCTACAAGTATCGACATGTTGTTAAGGCTTCTTCCCATCTGTGGATTGGGGTCTCTCTTTGTTGTAGCTTACGACCTCTTCATAATTGTGAAGCCTTCCATTGTTGTGGTTTATAGTTCCTCTAGCTAATGGAGTAGAGCCCTCCTTAACTATTGGTTAGAAACTCTTTTGACAGCGTATAGATCCTCCTCATAAGACAACTGTAAAGGCTTCTCCCTTCAACTGCGGCTAGGCTTCATGACTGCGGATAAGATGTGTTAGGCCTTCAACTACAGATAGGCTTCATGGCTGCAGATAAGACGTCTTAAGTCTCCTTACTTGAACAAAACCTAAATCACATCCTATAGGACTATGTATTGAGCCTCTTTCTTACTGGGGATTAGGGGTTCATTTAGGTTGCGTATTGACGCTCCCTTTGACTACATCTAGCTATGTATAGAAGACTGCGGCTAGGGCTCTTTTGGAGCTTCCTTTAACAGCATATAGAGGCTCCCTTGGACGGCGCATTGAAGCCTCTCCTTGTTGCGTAGAAGAGCCTCCTTTAGGACAATGAAGGAGCCTATTCACTGTGATTTAATCCCTTTAGGACAACATATATGACCTGCGGCTAGGGCACATTTTTAAGTAGCTAGGGCTCCTCCAAGGCTATGTCTATGACTCTTCCTTTAATACTACATTTAGGGTAGCATTATCCCTTCATTGATAGTAGATTAGGGTGCAATTGAACAAAAGCTCAACTCTAGTGGTTAGGGCATCATATCTCTATTAGGATAGTGTGTAGAACCCTTCTTGACTGCGACCAGACTATCTCCTTTCCTCCTGCGTCTAGGGCTTCATCATCTAGATCTCTCTTGCCACCAAAACCCAAAAAAAATTGGAGAGAGATAAAGAATGAAGTGTGTGTGAAATGACTTGAAGACCTCTTCTATTTATAATAAAACGTTGAGAAAAGTGGGGGTAATTTGGTTGGTGGGCGACCTTGATGAATTTCCACATAACACAAATAAATTCATATCTCTATGAATACATGTCGGAATTGGATGATCTTTAGATCAATCCTACACCTCTCGATGAGAGGAATCCAAGAAAAAATATCATCTATCATAAATAAGAAGACCCACATGGAGTTTGGCCCTAGTTGCCAATTTTAATAGAAGGTCTATATGTCGAGTCAATAGGTCATATAGTTTTTTAAGTCAAGTCAAACTAATGTGTCAAGTTAATGGGTTATGTTGATAACACTGTCATATAGTTTCATAGTTAAACATGTCAAGTCTACATTACTGTCAATTCACATGTCAAATCACCATAGTCAAGTATTGCTTTTATGAATGTTGTAGGTGTTACCACAACATGTATTATCAAGTTAATAAGGTACATGTATTATCAATTCTCTATGTCAGATATCTATCATATTATGTCACTGTTTGTCAAAACACTACTGTCATAAGACAACCCACACAACGTTTTCACTATCCCCATCCCAAGATTTCTTGCTAAAGGTATACTTTACTCTTGAAGGTTCTGATGATGGAACTATAGACTCCTGCCAGGCATGCCACTTTAGAGATATTTAATAAGTTATCTTTTAAAACTATAGTCTGAAGCTAATTCTTGAATACTTGGTGACTCAAATGCAACAATGCTTTGAGAAAGGTCAGCTTAATTATCTTAGGTAGACTCTTGAACTAGTATATATATATATATGTGTGTGTGTGTGTGTGTGTGTGTGTGTGTGTGTGTGTGTGTATATATGTATATGTATATGTATATGTATATGTATATGTATATGTATATGTATATATAATATTATATTATAATATATATATATATATATATATACATATACATATACATTATACATATACAAATACATATTACATATACATAACATATACATATACATATACATATACATATACATATACATATACATATATATATATATATATATATATATATATATATATATATATATATATATATATAATATCTATATATGTGTGTGTGTGTGTGTGTTGTGTGTGTGTGTGTGTGTGTATGTATGTATGTATATGTATGCATATGTATGTTATAATGTACATACTATATACATACATATACATACATATACAATACATACATAATACAATACATACATACATACATACATACATACATACATATATATATATATATATATATATATATATATATATATATATATATATATATATATATATGTCAATCTCCTTTTAGTCTCGAGCTCAAGTTTCAGATCTTCATTGTTTTAGTATACTGGATTGATGCAACTATTTTTCTTATCAAAACCTCCCTAACAGCGTCATAAATTTTATTTAATGACTGACTACATCATTAATGAAGACCGTAAACATGAAGTTTTGTATGAACTCTTTGTTGTTCTAAAACATGCCCTACAATTCACATCATGGTCAAGTTTTTCATTAATGTCAAAATTAATTGTACATTACTCTACATCAAAGCATTAAATCAATTCAATGTTTTGTTGTAACAATAGGACAATCACAAGAATTTCAAATCTTATGTGCCACTATGCTTTAGTTCAGAATTTCAATGAGATATTAGTCAACAATATTTTGAAAGTAAAATTCAAGGTCAATGGTTGGTTTACTACCTTTGGTTCTTGAATTTATTCAATGATATGATGTGAGATTATGGTATGAATCATTGTCATATATTGACAACCATGGGTCAAAAAACTTCCTTTCACTACCCTATCTAAACTTGAAACAATCCCAAGGGAAACTACAGGTCTAAGTTCTTGAGAGAAACTACAGAATTTGTTCTCAGACACAAACAACCCTAAGGCCAACCCTAACAGAGTCAGAATTTTGCCGCTTTTTAAGGCTTAAATAGTACTAAAACACTCTTCAAACCTTGTATGAGACCTAAAGGAGATGCTCTAGACTTTTCTAACACAGAGATAGATCTTTGAGGCCCAAAAACATGTTTTAGGTATGTTGTAGGTAGAGCCGCATTAGTGAAGATAAGATGTTGATTTAAGAGTTAAGGGGTCTGAGAGAGATCTTAGGTGCAAACAAAGGTTTTATCGTCAATCCAAAGACTCCAAAAAAACCAAAAAAATGTAAAATAAAGATAAAAACCCTTACCTTCTATTGCCTCTTGCCTCAAGAATCCACACTTCTCTTCCTCAGAAAATTTCGCTAATCTACCTCAAGAAGGTCGAGTAATTTTAGAGGTAAAGCATAAAAATATTTGTTGAGATATTATGTTTTGGAGGTTATGAGGGGTCTCTTTTTATAGTGTGTGGTGAAGCTAGTTAGGGGTTCTTAGGAGATAGACGTTAGGGCCACACTTTTCTTTTTATCTTTATTAATTTTATTTTATTATTTTAAATAATTGGCTTTATTCCTAAGCAAGCCATTTAGGTATTGGGTTTGTTTTAATAGTGTTTGGTAAGGGCTTCATATGATATACGTTGGAGAAGCTTTAGGCTTAAGTAAATTCTTAATGAGTGTTATTTAAATGATATTGAATGGATTTTTAGGCCCAAAGGAAGAGTTTACTAAAGTATAGATTAGGCTTTCGATGGTACTTAGGAGTCATATGGATGCCTAGTGGCTTGATGCCTTTTCTTAAGATATTTTTATGACAATAAAACTTCTCATGCTTAATTTGAATGTCCACAACCAATGGAGGTGTGCCAAGTCACCAAATCTTGGGGCTTTAGCCCAAATACCGGGGTCACCTACTTCAAATGTGAATATCTATAAAATTAGGAGGCCTCTCGAGGCTTATCACATATCAACATAAACATATTTTCGAGGAGAATACAATGACATGGATATTTGACCTAAAATCAATGAATTGACCTACCAAAAACCCTAGACAAAGTTGGGGCATATACTCAATCTAGTGAACCCAAACCCTAGGACTTGGGCTTTTAACCATCCAACATTATAGTTTCCATCTTGATGTAATCCGAAAATTACTAGGAAGCATTCATTAACCATTTTACATCAATGACTGAGGTTTTTAGTCAAATTCAAACCTAGTCAACTCCATGGGTTGACATCAATGAAAACACCATCCATAAATATCCCCCTTTGCCACTGATGGAAACACACGTACTCCTCCTACGAGTACAACTCCCATTACCTTCATGCTTCACCTCCTTGTAAGGTTTTTCTCTCCCCCTTTGACAGCGATGACAAAGGGTTACTCCACCTGAGAATTTGCTTGCTTTATGTGGACCTGTTGTATGTGGACCTGTTAGTTGCATGTGCTCCCCCTATTAATGACAATCACTATGGACCTATGTCCTATATGTGCTTCCCTTGAAGAGAAACCTTCATTTGTGAACCTGTAATCCTTCAATTGTTCTGCTCCCCCTAAACCTGTAGTGAAAATGCCATCTTGTTCAAACTATTTGTCTGTCAATCGTATACTTGTGCCATATACTTCTACATAGAATCCTCCTCTTCAAATTTCAAGGAGTCAATGAGCTAAATCATTCAAAATAGTGACTCATCTGATGGACCATCTTAACTCGAGTCATTAACTGAAGCAACTGTTATTTCCTTCCGACCCGTTACAAATATTGAAAGCATAACTGTTGAGACCTTCTTGCCTTATTGCTTTTCTTCCTCAACTTGTACTTATTCATCTCGTACCTGTTTTATTTTCCATACCTTATTATTCTCGTTGTCAAGCTTTTCGTTCATGGTTGATTCCATCTTGTACCTGGAGTGATGAGCTATGTGTCCATAGTTATTTTTGAAGAATCTAGGGCAATGAGGTGTAGTTTGATTCTTCTTGACTTGATAACAATTTGTGGAGTCTTTTTAATTTTCTTGTTAGCTTAATCTTCTTCTTCTTATTAATGCATGTGTATGTACTTCATCAAACTTCTACCAAAAACATAAGAAAAATAACACAAGATGTTAAAACCTGTCTTCTGTTGAGAGGAAACCCCTTTAGTAAGTTTCTCTTATTGAAGCTTCTTATTGATCAATGCCAAATCCTAGACCCTTGACTAGAATGTCCTCCAAGAACAAGTCAAGTCCTTTCTCCTTTCTGCACTTTGTTCCCGGACACTTCCTTCTTCCTTCCGCTGTTAGTAGTCCTTATAGAAGAGACACTTATCTTTTGTACTTAGTGAGATCCTTCACCTAAGGATACTCCTTCCTTCTCTTGACCAACAGAGTTCCTTCTTGATATATAGTTGTAGGCTTTGTGTGATAGCACTGCATCCCTAATTCTCGCACATGTGAGAGGTCTTGTTGATGTTATATGGCTCCTCTTTCCTTTGCTTGAGGTCCTTCTTCGCTTGGATAGGAGGCCTAGTAGGCCTAGTTTATAGCCAAAACAATGAGGTATGTTGGGAGGTGACTTGTTGTTGTCCTAATCACAGATAGCCCTTCCTTTTATTTGCATGTGTGGTTGGTATTGGCCCTAAAACAATCCAAAAAACTTCGCTCTTCTTTCTTGCTTCTTCATTGCACTAGAGGTTCCTTCTTTATCCCTTTCTCGGCTTATTTTTCGGTCCTCTATCTTCATTGATTTCAGAGTGAGTTGCTTGTCGTTTGAGGGAGTGGAAAACCTCTATATATAGAGGATTGTCCCTCCTTTAGGCCAACTTGTAGCCCAACTTACTGCCTTGAGGCCGACTTCGCTTCCTTTTCTTCGATGGGTGCTTTTAATTGTGCCATTACTTCTTTTGATGGTGTCTTTTCTAGGAGGAGACTTGACTTTGCTTGAAGGTGTCTTCTTTGACTCTTATACATAAATATACATAATGTAACATACCCTTAAGGTCTTCAACATAATTCTTTTGACTCTTTGACTCACCTATAGCACTTTAACATGTATTAGACCTACTTCAATAAGCAAGAAACTCAGTGACATATATTATAAAAATAATATTTCTTTTCTTGAATACAAATATCAAAATTACATTTATGAAGACCAAACCTAGTTACATTTCCTTCAACACTCCCTCTTAACTAGGGAGGTATTCATACAACATTACAAGATGTTTGGATATAATCAATCTTAAAGAATTCACATAAGAGAAATTAGATTGGAAATCCATCTGTTATAGCATCACAATAATCAACATTGTATCCACAACAAGGCCTTGACTAACAACTCTATCTCTCAATAGATCAGAGCACAATGTTGGTGAGACCAATGACATATAGACACCATAGTCATTGTCTCTCAAGTTACATACCCACCTGGGTGTTCACTAAGTATGACCTTCTAGGACTATTCTTATCTTAGGTTCCCAGCCCTCAAAGAATATCGGTCCTCTTGCCTACTCTTGTCTTGGATTCCCTACACATCCTCAAAGAGTCTTAGATGCCAGATGATTACCTAATCCTCCCATTCTTTCTTCACAAGTGAAGACAAGAATGGTGTGCCTATCCCTTCCTCCAGAATGTGGAATGCATTCCCAAGTTTCCTTTGACAGGTAACTTTCCCAAGTTCCTTTGAGAACTTGTCAAAACTCCCTCTTAGTTAGGGACTTTTCCATACACCAACAGTTTCTTCTTCGTGGGTCCTTCACCTACTCGATTTTCTTCTTCCCTTTGACATCATGAAGTCTTTGTTCAAACTTCCTTTTTAGTAGGGCACCATCCATCGATCACTTTCCTTCCTAGTTAGTCATGTCATTGCTTCCTTCGTGGAAAGTGGACTTCTTGTCATATATGAGGTTCTCTTGTCATTTGGTCATTATTTGTCATCTTGTCTATGCTTTGGACTACTCTTCACATGGATGTTTCTTTGTACTTTCTTGTTCCCATGCTTTGATCTAGTAGCCCTTCATGACTTCATGCCAATATTGCTTCAACATTAAATGGTTCTTCTATTGGATGACCTTTTCATCATGACATCTTTGTAGAGTAGAATAAAAAAATCTGCATCTTTCATATCTCCAAGGCCTTCATAGGTGTCAATGATCCTTTGAAATTTTTCTTCTTTTGTCATAGTTTTCATGCCTTCTTTCCGAAGATGTCTTAATTGTATCTTATCAGATAGTGATTCTTTGTGATCATGGTGTTCTTCACATGCTTGATCTCTTTCTTCATTTGCTTCTACATGGAGAGATTGGTCAACCACCTTCTACTCCTTGTGGGAGCACTTCTTCATCGCTTTCTTTTAGGACTAGTCAGAATTTCTTCTTCACATGCTTCCTAGTCAACAATTTTATACTCCTTATGTGAGTATTTCCTTTTGTTGACCTTCATTGTATTGTATTACATGCTTTTGAGCATATCATTGGTGAAAGAGATTCTTCCCTACTTGATCATCTTATAGAACTATTCCCATGACTCAATAATATACATATAATAACATGACTAAACTTTGGTGCATACATACCTCATCTTGATTCTCCTTTGATCATCTTAGCTTCATTTGGTTGTCCTTGGTGTGGCCCTTCTTGCTTCATCTTATCTTGCCTTCATGTCATACTTTTCTTGAATCCCATGAATGGGATTCCCAATGAGACATCTTGTTTTGTTTATGAACCTTCTTTTGAAGATTTCATCATAGGATCTTGAATACCCTTACCTTGCAAATGTTTATTTCCTTTTGATGATGGACTCCTAATATTCTTAATCATGATCAATTTTCTTTCATTATGGATGAGGTCCTATTCTAGGTATGCTCCTTCGACATGAATATCTTGAGCTATATCTACCATGCTCCTATATTCTAGAAGATATTTCTAACCTAGCATATATTTCTATTTATAAGTGATCCTTTTACATGAGTATTTCTAATTGTATATACATCATGCTTTTAGATTCTAGAATATGTTTCTAGCCATGCAATTTTATTCTATTCCTACATGCTCCTATCCTACTCAAAACTTAGAAAGAAGAATTTAAGTAAAGAAGTACACTTAGTCATAGTAGAGATTCAGAGGATCTTCCTTCTTTTTCTTCTTGTCTTATTCTTTTATTTCTTGAGTCATATGAGATCCTTCCCTCTTTCTCTTGTTGTTGTTGTCCTTCTTAAGCTTAGGATAATCACTTTTCTAGTGTCCATATTCTTGGCATCCAAAACATTGGATTTTGGACATGTATTTGTTGTTTCTTCTTCGTGGACCAAATTTGCCAAATTTTCCCTTTGTCTTAGCCATGGCAACAAATGCTTTCTCCTTTGATCCCACATCTTCCTTAGCTTTGAGTCTGGATTCCTTATTATACTTGGCTAAGGCTTTAGTTTTCTCCTTAGTAGGAACAGTAACATTCCCTTTTACTCGTAGCTTAGTGTATGTTCTTCCTTGATTTTCTCTTTTTGGAGGTACCTTTAAGTAAGGCTCTTCTTCTTGATTTGTAGTCTTCCTTGATGAGTGATGGATGATAGACCTTCTTGTCCTTAATGTGATAGAGACTTCTTGGCTAGATGCTTCAACTTGCGTAGATGTCCTTCCTTGATGTGTTCTTGAGATTCCCGTTCCTTGATGTGTTACCTTAGCTTTGATACCATGTTGAAGAATCTAGGGCAATGAGGTGTAGTTTGATTCTTCTTGACTTGATAAAAATTTGTGGAGTCTTTTTAATTGTCTTGTTACCTTAATCTTCTTCATATTATTAATGCATGTGTGTGTACTTCATCAAACTGCTACAAAAAAAATAAGAAAAAGAACATAAGATGTTGTCCTTCTGCCAGGGCCAAAACCTCTCTTCTCTTGAGAGGAAAACCCATTTGTAAGTTTCTCTTATTGAAGCTTCTTATTGATCAGTGCCAAATCCTAGACCCTTGACTAGAATGTCCTCCAAGCACAAGTCAAGTCATTTCTCCTTTCTGCACTTTGTTCCCCGAAACTTCCTTCTTTCGACATTTAATTCTTCCTTCCACTATTAGTAGTCCTTCTAGAAGAGACACTTATCTTTTGTACTTAGTGAGATCCTTCACCTAAGGATACTCCTTCCTTCTCTTGACCAACAAAGTTCCTTCTTGATGTATAGTTGCAACCTTTGTGTGATAGCACTGCAGTCCTAATTATCGCACGTGTGAGAGGTCTTGTTGATGTTATATGGCTCCTCTTTCCTTTGATTGAGGTCCTTACCTATTCATTTGGATAGGAGGCCTAGTAGGCCTAATTTGTAGCCCAAATGATGAGGTATGTTGGGAGGTGACTTGTTGTTTTCCTAATAGAAGATAGCCCTTCCTTTTCTTCACATGTATGGTTGGAATTGGCCTTAAAACAGTCCCAAAACCTTCACTCTTCCTTCTTGCTTCTTCTCTACACTAGAGGCTCCTTCTTCGTCACTTTCTCAGCTTATTTTTCGGTCCTCTATCTTCATTGATTTCAGAGTAAGTTTCTTGTCATTTGAGGGGGTGGAAAACCTCTATATATATAGGATTTTCCCTCCTTTAGGCTGACTTGCTGCCTTGAGGCTGGCTTGACTTCCTTTGCTTCGATAGGTGCTTTTAATGGTGCCTTTACTTCTTTTGATGATGTCTTTGCCAGGAGGAGACTTGACTTTACTTGGAGGTGTCTTCTTTGACTCTTATACATAAATATACATAATGTAACATACCCTTAAGGTATTCAACATAATTCTTTTGACTCTTTGACTCACCTATAGCACTTTAACATGTGCTAAACCTACTTCAATGAGCAAGAAACTCATTGACATATATTATAAAAATAATATTTCTTTTCTTGAATAAATACAAATATCAGAAGTAAATTTATGAAGATTGAACCTAGTTACATTTCCTTCAACAATTATGACATTTGTAAAATACAATGCCATTCATAGAAGATTATGTTTGGTGTATGTCTCGTGATCCTACAAAATTGCTTCAAGGATTTTGTTGATAATAGTTGTACCTTGCAGAAACTTCACAATCCCTAGCCATATGTCCATAGTTAGCACAAAAAAAAAAATAACCATTAAATAAATGTGCATACATGAATGGTTCATTCGGATGAAATGGTCCTTGATAATTGTACCTATCAATAACTTTACAATCCTTGGCCATATGTCCATAGTTAGCACACGAAAAAAAATAACCATTAAATAAACGAACATACCTGGAAGATTTTTCATTCTTCTTTGAAGACAGTATTGTAGTTTGTTGTCATCCTTTACCTTGACTGATTTGGCATCATTCTTCGAAGTTACAACATTCTTCTTTGATTCAATCGTCTTCTCAATCTCACTGTGTGAAGATGTAGAGCTTGTACCTTCATCAATTAGATCCTTACCTGTTCTTTTTTCCACTTCTTTAACTATCCTATCCATAACCTGTAAATGGTCATTTTCTTTGAGCTTGTTGATCTCATTAAGTGTTGCATCAAGTTCTTCTTGCTTTTGAGCAAGATCTTCTTAAAACCATATTTTCAACATCTCCTTTCTTTTCTCTACCTCCTCAACTTGTAGCTTGAGAAGAGTGATCTTCTCTACTTCTCTGTTGAGAGCGTGTATTTGTCCTTTCTACTCCTCTTTTTCAATCCTGGGCCTGCTTAGTTCAGTTAAATAGGTTTTCAATTCCTTTTTCTTTTAGTCAACTGCGGATATGTATCTTTGATCATATTCCTTCCTTTCAATTTTTGCTTCCTGCGTATGTTGTTTGAGCCTGCTAATATCAACAAACGTTGTGTTGACTTCTTGTTGCTTCTGTTGGAATTATCTCTTGAGGTCTTGTGTGTTTGTATTCTTGAATTCTTCTAATTGAGTTCTAAGACTTCTAATCATCTCCTTAGACTCTTTATTTCCTTTGATGAATTCTTTTGTTGTCTTCAATTCTGCTTCCAAAAGTCTTGTCTTTTCCTTTTGACTTTTGAGTTTCTTTATCATCTTGATCACTTGATTTTCAAAAATTTTCTTACTCATCTTTGCAATTTTTTCATCATAATCAGAAGGATCTAAATTTTCAATAACATCTAGACGTGATTGCTTTGTTTAATAGAGATTATGAATCTTTTCCCAAAGAGCTTTAGTTGTTGAACATTGACCAACTTTTGTTTTCACGGAATTTGGAAAAACGTTCAAAATTACATTCATGGACTTTGAATTGTATCTTTTAGCTTCGTTGGTATATGTGTCTCTAGAAACAATTGATTCCCATACTTCATGTGCCTGCAAATGTACTTCCATCATGGATTCCCATATCTAGTAATTATCTGCATCAAAATCAGGGGTTGGTACACAATTCTCACATTCTTCATATTTTGTTGTACATGTACCTTCCTTTGAAATCATTGCAACCTAATTCTTTGACTTTCCCATCTATATGCTCTGAAAAATTCCTTCCAACGGTTAAGATATTACTAAAGGAACCAAGCTCTAATACCACTTGTTGGAAATACTGAGAGGGGGGTGAATCAGTATTTCTTAGCAATTAACACCTTTTAATATTTTTTCAGAGCATTAGTTAATCTTCAGTTATTATTAATGTTCTTCTACAGATGATAATAAACAATAATCAACAATAAACAACACCATACAACAATGTAGAAAGATAAAACAAAGGACAAAGATTTTTGGGTGGAAAACCCTCTCCAGGTCAAAAACTACTAAATGCTTCTTTAGTAATTGTCTTCTCCATGTTAAAAGAAAATTGATTACCACAATATTTCAGCTACAATTGAGGGAGACATCAACCCCCTAATTTAAAGGCTACGACCTGTAGGATGCTACTAGACCCTAATATCCTATTGCGATCAGAAGGACGCCCCAATAACCTGTAGATTAGGCCACAACCTGATGAATTCCCCAACACTTTGTTTACCAGCCGCTATTGAAAGGATGCTTTGCTGCCCTGTTAGTTTATCAACCACAACTGAATGGACACCACAATGCCCTGTGCAAGCCACAACTTTCCCTACCACCACCCTACCACCTTGAAGTGTTCTCAGGCCACAAGCTTAAGGTGAGTTCAATCACCTACCTTGGCAAGCCAAAAGACCGCATTTCACAATTTTCAGAATGGATCCCATGTACTCTGAATCAATGTACAATAGTTGTAAGAAATATGTTGAATAAATGTCGAATCCTGGTAGCCACTGTTGACTATCCCCACAAACTAATCACTGGACAAAGCTACACATTAATTTTTCATTGTTCAACTACACATCATTATCACTACACACTGCAAAATTGTTGGTTACCACTAAATGTCATTTCTCATGAATGAATAGTCATCAATTCACAACCACTATCATCATCGAGAGCTCACAACACTACCTACCAATATTACTGCAATGAACACCCTGTATTGTTGTAGATAATGAACCCAAATGTATGATAATGGCATACTCTAAGATGCCTCAGATCATCCATGTGACCTACTACCAATGTTCTCAAGTACTGCCTATAGAGAGCTACCAACATATGTGTAAACATTGTCGCTCAAGTAGACAATGCCTTGGAGATATCATCACTCACTGTACTCACATATATCATCGTTCAATGAGGTTGTCATAAACCTATTGAAAAATCTAGGGAAATTATAGTTAATGAGATTATTCTATGCATGATAACTATTTGTGAGGTGTTTTTCATTTTTTCTTCTTATTCCAATTTTCAGTTATTATTATTAGAGTTTGTCTTCGTTAGTTCATTAAATAGATACCAAACAAAAGAGACAAGAACACGAGATGTTGGCATCCTTCCAGGGCCAAAACCTCTCCCTCTTGGAGAGGAAAACCCACACAAAATTCTTCTTTTAGAGATTTCAATTGACAAATACCAAGACCGTGACCCTTGACCTAAAAGGCCACTCCAAGAATAAGACATCAATCCTCTTCTTACTATTGAGATCATCATCAACATTGTTGCTTCACCTTGGAAATTATTCTTGCACCTTCACTGAGATGGATGTTGTACCATATCTCCATCTTCACTTATATCATTACTGCACTCTTACTAAGATCATCATCATGTCAACTAGGTCTCTATACTGACCTTGTCTTTATTGAGATTGTTTTTATGTGATTACTGTGAGCATGTCGAGAGTGTATTTCATGACAAGTATGTCGAGACTATGAGTACAACTGTGGGATCATCGTGATCGTCCTTATGTCGAGACAATAAGACTGAGATTACACCTAGAATGTATGTTGAGACAGTGAGGGTTTCTGAGATCTTTCTCATCATATATATATGCAAAGACTGCTAGGAGATAGGTTCACCGAGATTGTGATAGTTTTTTTCTCTAGACTGATATCTTCCATACACTGAGACAAGAATCATGATGACCATCCAAGAAATATAGATCCACCATACTCACTGATATTCTAAACCATTGTGCTTATTCTTGACCAAGATTCTGAGCCACTCTACTTATCTGAAGTTTCAGAGTTGTCCGAAAATCCTTGACTGTAATTCTGAACCTTAATGCCTATTTATATTAGTTATGTCTCCCATATTTAGCCGACGTATCAATATGGACCGATGTGTCTCTTTTATTGGGACGACATGACATTTATATGTCTACTTTGAGGCCGACATGACTATCTTCTTCATCAGTTAGCTTGTAGACTTCTTCTTGTGCTTGTCTTAGAAGATTGTGCTTGCCTTAGAGGGTTGTTTAGACTTTTGATTACACATTACATTGACTCTTTGAAAACCTAAGGCTATCAATGGGAGACACTAAATAAATAAACCTCTTGCTCATGAAACCCATGCAACAAGGAATAATAAATTCATTTTACAAAAAATCATAATTACAATGTCATGAAGATCGAACCTAGTTACACTTTCTTCGACTCTCCCTCTTAACTAGGGAGGTATTCATGATGGTACTTGGCCATTCTTAATCTGAATAATTTCTCATAAGAAGAATAATATTGGTAACCCATCTATATAGGATCATAGTAACCAACATTGTTTCCATAGCAAGGCCTTGACTGACAGCTCTATCTCTCATCATATCAGAGCACAATGTTGGCTAGACCAATGACTATAGACACCTTCATCATTGTCTCTCAAGGTACATACCCACCCGGGTGTTCACTGAGTATGACCTTCTAGGACTACTTTTATCATGGTTCCCAACCCTCAAAGAGTATTGATCCTCTTTCCTACTCTTGTCTTGGATTCCCTACACATCCTCGAAGAGCATCAAATGCCAGATCATTAACCAATCCTCCATTCTTTCTTTCAAAGTTAAGATTATAATGTTGTGTCTATCTCTCCCTCTCAACTATGGAGGATATCATGTGTTTACATTTCTTCACATGGCCTTCACCAATACTTATAGTTGTTAGTCCTGGTATAGTGCATGACACATGAAATAGAAAAACACAATTGTCACCCCTTTTTAATCAGGGGTGATCCAATCCAAGCTCCCTCTTAATTAGGGACCTATCAGAGCTCCCTTTTTAGCTAGGGACTCTTCTATACATCAGCAAATTCTTCTTCGTGGGTCCTTCAGCTACTTGATCAACTTTCTCTCCCTGATGTCATGAAAATTATTTGAGCTTATTCCTTGTCGAGTAATAGCCATCGGTCACTTTCCTCCTTAGTTCATCATGTCATTCCTTTCATCATGGAAAGTGGCCTTCTTCATATCTAGAACCTTCGTTATATGACTACTTATTTCTCATCATGCTTCTTTCATCCACCACATGAATTCTAGTTGTAATTGTATTTACAAGTCTTGTTTGAGTAGTCCTTCATTATCTAGATATTATTCAAGAAATCAAAACATCATATTAAATCAAATCATACCTTACAATATGACTCTTCATCATGACATCTTCTTGTAGGTATGAACATCCTGCACACATATTAACACATCTACCAAAGATATCCATTTTCAAGGGTCTTCATCTTTTTCAGACTTTCATCAGAGTCTCCATATCTTTCCAGGAGATTTCCTAGTCAAATCTTCTTGGTCTTTTGGATGTTGATCGCCTTCATCAGGGTTACATATCTCACAATGTCTTCCTTCCTCACACATTTCATTCCCAGTTTCTTTCAATTAGAGTTTATTCATTGTAGTCAACCACCTCATACTTCATATGAGGACATATTATGTTGATTTCATCTAGGTGTGACTTATGCCTTCCTGCATCCTTTCAGAGGAGGAGATCCTTTTTCTTCTTGATCATGCTTATTAAGATAGAAGCAATGATCCATGTTACCTACAACCATATGACATGACATTATAATATTAAACACAATCATACATACCTTATTTTACCTTTAGGCCATCTAGGCTTCTTTCAACAACTTCCTTTATTGAAAAGAACTTCAATCCCTTGATCTGCTTCATGTCACCACATCATCATCCCATGCATTTCATAAGTTAGAGTTTCTGATGAAACACTTGCTTCCTCTCTAGATTATTGAACCCTTCAATGAGGATTCTCTCAGAGAATCTTGAGGATCTTTGTATATCTCCATCTGGAAAATGTTTCATTTTTGACTTAATGTATGATGAGCCTTGTTCTAGATGACTTCTTCCTTTCTTGCAATGTCCACTGAGATTCTCAAGAGATATATCCTACATGTTTTTCTGCCATGGATTTTCGCCTTCATGATTCCCATGGTGATGTTACGAGCTCTTGTTTCTGATTCTTTCATGATGTCAAGATGAATCTTATTATCTTGGTCATATATATAACACAAGATTTAGGAGCTTATGATAGGACCCTTTTGTGAGGGACAACGTCTTACTCATATAAGAGATTTGTTACTCCCACTTTCCTTGGTCCCTTTCTTCAACTTCCTCCATCTTTCCAATGATATGAGCTTCTTTCTATAAACTTTCCATAGCATTGAATCTTAGCTATACTTATTTTGTCTTGGTTGAGGACCAAACTTGCCTTTCCTTCTTCACATGTTTGAGTCCCTTTAAAATTCAATACTTTTTCCATCGAATTGTCTTTCTTTATTTAGCATAGAGACCATAAGTTGTCAAATGAGGTAACTCATGGATATTTGTTACCTTGATTATCTATTAGTGCATTATAGATCAATGGTGGTTATCTTCCTTCCTAAATATTGTAGATGCGACCTTATGAAGATATCCTACATCCTTTGATACCTTTTACTTTCATGTAAATCAGATTTCATGTGACCTTATTCATTGCACCTTCAAAGAATGAGTTTATCATATTTATCACTTTGATGTCTCCAATATTGCTATGCGAGGGGATATTTCATAAGTATCCCTTTCCATAATTCAGAGGAGACCTTTTTGATTTGTTTAATGACTTCATCTACTTAGAGGACTATGCATATCCTCCTTCTTCATACAAGGAATCTTGATGACCCATCCACCTATAGATGTCCTTGCAATTCATGAAGTCAGCTAACCAAATTTGATTATAGAATGAAAATATACTTGTCATGTGAAGATGAAATCTTCACCTTGATTGCTTTGATGATGGTTGAATAATATATATTAGAGCTTCTTCTTGGACGACCTTCTTACAAATGAGAGATCCTTTCCTCAATAGAAAATGTTCTCCTTTTGATGAGGATGGTTTGCTGTTGGAAATAATACTGAGAGGGGGGGTGAATCAGTATTATCAAGTTCTTTTAATAAATCTTCCTTATTTACACTTTGAATTATTTTTGCATGTCAGTACCATAAAATAATGAGCATGAATAAAGAAAACAGACAGTCACATCAAAGAACACCAGATATAAGGTGGAAACCCAATGTGGGTGAAAACCACCTGCTGCAATATGTCTCTATCTTCTTTCAAATTAGAAACTTTTTTTACAATGATCTTGTACTGGTGCAGTCCTTTACCAGTACGCAGGCTGCAACTTGCAGAGAGCTACAACTCTCTCTC
>APFE031289342.1:257151-289715 GCA_000404065.3 Pinus taeda
AATGAGCAAGAACAAGAAAGACAGATAATCACACCAAGGAACACCAGATATAAGGTGGAAACCCAATGTGGGTGAAAACCACCTGCTGCAATATGTCTCTATCTTCTTTCAAATTAGAACTTCTTTTACAATGGTTTTGTACTGGTGCAGTCCTTTACCAGTACGCAGGCTGCAACCTACAGAGAGCTACAACTCTCTCTCGTTTTCCAGTCTCTCCTGGAAGGGAGCTACAAACCCCTACTTCTTTTCTTTGAAGGACCACTTTTCATAAATTTTCAAACTGGATCCATAAACATCAAGAGATCATCAAGTACAAGTAAATCACCCAATCAACTGCAGTAACCAGATCAATAGTAACAGTAAACTAAACCCAGAACACCTTATCAAAAGAAAAATTCAGCCAACAAAAGGTCTTAAGACAGATACGCAGTTTTTCTTTCTCTGGTCTGCGTGCATACGCACTTCACCTTCTGCTCCCCTGCATATACCTGCAGAGATCCTTCTGCCGCACCGCGCACCCATGCACTGTTTCTTCAAACACGCTGCGTATTGTTACTGCAGGCACGCACCTACAGATACTATCGCGCCGCGTACTGCTACTGTAGCCACGCACCCACAGATGCTATCGCGTCGCGTACCTACGCACCTGTGGCTTCTGAAGCGCCGCGTACTTTCCCTGTGCCTACGCACCTGAACCTCTGTCGCTCTGTGTACCCACGCACTATGCCTTCTTCTGCTCTGTGTACCCACACACTTCTCCTTCTTCTTCTCTGCGTACCCACGCACTTGCACCGTTAATGACCTGCGTACCTCTGATTAGGGCTGAAATGGCAGACCCCCAGTGTACCAAAGATGCTCAGATCTGATCATGCGCTCGAGAGATCGCCCTTCATAGATTCACTTTCAACTTCACTTTATATAGATCAAGCTTTAAAAGGATAACCCAATATTTCAGATCTTAAGATATTCAATTTGCAAAAGATACATAGTCAAGTGATCTCATTTGCTTTATATAGGCAAGCTCTTCCTAAAATCATGGATCAATACCATAGATAACCAATACAAGGGGCCCAAAATCATGGGGCTCAATAATAATAATAATAATATAAAGCAATACCACGGGCCAAAACCATAGAATCGAGAACCACAGTTTTAGAGCTATCTGAAAATCCTTACATGTATTTCTAAACCTTAACACCTATTTATAGTGGTTATGTATCCCATATTTAGCCGACATATCAATATGAATTGATGTGTCTATTTTATTGAGCTGACATGACATTTATACATATGCTTTGAGGCCGACATGACTTCCTTCTTCATCATTTAGATTGCATACTTCTTCTTGGGCTTGTCTTGGAGGGTTGTTTAGACTTTTCATTACACATAACATTGACTCTTTGACATCCTAAGGCTCTCAATGGGAGTCAGTAAATAAATAAACCTCTTCCTCATGAAACCCATGCAGTAAGGAATAATAAATCCATTTTACAAAAAATCACAATTACAATGTCATGAAGACTAAACCTAGTTACACTTTCTTTAGTAAAACCAATTGTACTATTGTTACTTGTCATGTCAATGCAATGTATACTTAACAAGAAGGTACCTAATACTACTAGGTCATTGTTTTATTGCTTTGTCAAGTCAAGACATCATTTCAATGTCAATTCAATATTGTCATAAGTAAGTTCTATATGTAAATTCAATAGGTCATATAGATTTGTAAGTCAAGTCAAACTACTGTGTCAAGTTAATGGGTTATGTTGATATCAATGTCATACAGTGTCATAGTCAAACATGTCAAGTCTACATTACTGTCAATTCACATGTCAAAACACTGTAGTCAAGTACTGTTGTTATGAATGTTGTAGGTGTCACCATAACATGTATTATCAAGTTAATAGGCTACATGTATTATCAATTCTCTATGTCAGATATCTATCATATTATGTCACTGTTTGTCAAAACACTATTGTCATAAGACAACCCACACAATGTTGTCACTATCCACATCCCAAGATTTCTTACTGAAGGTATACTTTACTCTTAAAGGTTTTGATGATGGAATTATAGACTCCTGCCAAATGTGCCACTTTTAGATATTTAATAAGTTATCTTTCCAAACTATACTCTGAAGCTAAGTCCTGAATACTTGGTGACTCAAATGCAACAGTCCTTTGAGAGAGTACATTTGAGAGAGTATAGTGTTGAGCTCAAGTTTCAAATCTACATTGTTTTAGTATAGTGGATTGATGAAACTATTTTTCTTATCAAAACATCCCTAACAGCTTCATAAATATTATTTAAGGACTATAACTAGATCATTAATGAAGACCATAAAGATGAAGATCTACATGATCGCTTTGTTGTTTGAAACACACCCTACAATTCATATCATGGTCAAGTTTTTCATTAATCTCAAACTTAATTGTGCATTAATCTACATCAAAGCATCAAATCAGTTCATTGTTTTGTTGTAACAATAGGACAGTCACAAGATTTTCAAATATTATGTGCCACTATGCTTTGGTTCAGAATTGTAATGAGGGATTTGTCAACAAGATGCTCAAAGTAAAATTCAAAGTCAATGATTGGTTAATGACCTTCGGTTCTTGAATTTATTCAATGATATGTGGTGAGATCGCAGTATGAATCATTGTCATATATTGACAACCATGGGTGAACAAACTTCCTTTCACTTCCCTAACTAGACTTGAAACAATCCTAAGAGAAACTATAGGTCTAAGTTCTTGAGAGAAACTACAGATTTGTTCTCAAACACAAGTAGCCCTAAGGCCATCCCTAACAGAGTCAAAACTTTGCCACTTTTTAAGGCTTAAATAGTCCTAAAACACTCTTGAAACCTTGTATGAGACCTAAAGGAGATGCTCTAGACATTGCTAACATAGAGATAGATTTTTTAAGCCCACAAACATGTTTTAGGTATGTTGTAGGTAGAGATGCATTAGTGAAGATAATATGTTGATTTAAGAGTGAAGGATGAAGCCTAAAATGACTCGATCCTATAATAGAAATCCCAAGCATTCAAAGAATCACACAGGTTACAATACAAAATTCTTAGTTTTTCATTGCAAGTTTGTGTGCCCTAGGGGGCCAAGAGAGATCTCATGTGCAAACAAAGGTTGTATCATCAATCCAAAGAATCCCAACAAACCCAAACCCTAGGACTTAGGGTTTTAACAATCCAAGAATATTGTTGTCATCTTGATGCAATCCGAAAATTACTAGTAGGGGTTCATTAACCACTTGACATCAATGACTAATGTTTTCAGTCAAAGTCAAACCTAGTCAACTCCATGGGTTGAAATCAATGACAACACCATCCAACAATCTCCCCCTTTTTCATTAATGGAAACACACATACTCCTTCTACGAGTACAAATCATCCTGCCTTCATGCTTCACCTCCTTCTCAAGATTTCAATCTCCTTCTTAGGTTTTTCTTTACCTCTTTGACATCAATGGCAAAGGGTTACTCCCCCTGAGAATTTTCTTTCTTCATGTGGACATGTTATCTACCTCTCCCCATATCAATGAAGATCCCTGTGGACCTGTGTCATGTATGTGCTTCCCCTTAAGAGAAACCTTCCTTTTTGAAATTGTAATCCTTCAACTGTTCTGCTCCCCTTGAACCTGTAATGAAACTACCATCTTGTTCAAACAATCTTTCTTTCAACCGTAGACTTGTGCCATATACTTCTGCATAGACTCCTCTTCAAATTTCAAGGAGTCAATGAGTTGAATCGTTCAGAATAATGAGTCATCTAATGGACCATCTTGACTCGAGTCATTAAGGTACCTATATAATCAATTCTCTATGTCAGATATCTATCATATTATGTCATTGTTTGTCAAAACACTACTGTCATAAGATAACCCACACAATGTTGTCACTATCCACAACCCAAGATTTCTTATTGAAGGTGTACTTTACTCTTGAAGGTTATGATGATGGAATTATAGACTCCTGCCAGGTGTGCCACTTCAAATATATTTAATAGGTTATCTTTCCAAACTATAGTCTGAAGCTATGTCTTGAATAGTTGGTGACTCAAATGCAACAATCCTTTGAGAAAGGTCGACTTAATTGTTTTAGGTAGACTCTTAAACCAATATATATAATATATATAATATATATATAATATATTATATAATATATATATATTATATATATATATATATATATATATATATATATATATATAAATATATATATATATATATATATATATATATAGATATATAGATATATAGATATCTATATCAGATCCTTATTATTTTAGTATAGGGGACTGATGACACTATTTTTCTTATCAAAACCTCCCTAACAACTTCATAAATTTTATTTAAGGACTATGACTATATCATTAATGAAGGTCGTAAAGATGAAGTTTTATATGATCACTTTGTTGTTCTAAAACACGCCCTACAAGTCATATCATGGTCAATTTTTTCATTAATATTAAACTTAAATGTATATTACTCTATGTCAAAGCATCAAATCAGCTCATTGTTTTGTTGTAACAATAAGATAGTCACAAGTTTTCAAATCTTATGTGCCACTATGCTTTGGTTCATAATTGTAATGAGAGGCTTGTCAACAAGATGCTCAAAATAAAATTAAAATTCAATGATTGGTTTACTACCTTTAGTTCTTGAAGTTATTCAATGATATGTGGTGAGCTTATAGTATGAATCATTGTCATATATTGACAACCATGGGTGAACAAACTTTCTTTCACTGCCCTAACTAGACTTGAAACAATCCTAAGAGAAACTATAGGTCTAAGTTCTTGAGAGAAACTACAAAATTGTTCTCACACACAAACAACCCGAAGGCCATCCCTAACAGAGTCAGAACTTTGTTTCTTTTTAAGGCTTAAATAGTCCTAAAACACTCTTGAAACCATGTCCGAGACTTAAAGGAGATGCTCTAGACTTTTCTAACACATAGATAAATGTTTTAGGCCCAAAAACTTGTTTTAGGTATTTTGTAGGTAGAGCCTCATTAGTGAAGATAATCTGGTGATTTAAGAGTGAAGGATGAAGCCTAAAATGACTTGGTCCTATAATAGAAATCCCAAGAACAAAGAATGACACAAATTACAATACAAAATTCTTTTTTTTCATTGCAGGTTTTTTCGAAAGAGATATCAAGTGCAAACAAAGGTTGTATCACCAATCCAAATAAGCCCAACAAACCACAAAAACGTAAAATAAAGACAAAAACCCTTACCTTATGTTTCCTCTTGCCTCAGGAATCTGTACTTCTCTTCCTCGGAACATTTCGCTAGTCTACCTCAAGAAGGTCGAGTAATTTCAGAGGTAAAGCATAAAAATATTCGTTGGGATGTTATGTTTTGGAGGTTAGGAGGAGTCTCTTTTTACAGTGTGTGGTGAATCTAGTTAAGGGCTCTTAGGAGATATACATTAGGGTCATACTTTTCTTTTTATCTTTATTAATATTATTTTATTATTTTAAATAATTGTCTTTATTCCTAAGCAAGCCATTTAGGTATTGGGTTTGTTTTAATAGTGTTTGGTAAGAGATTCATAGGATATATGTTGGAGAGGCTTTAGGCTTAATGAAATTCTTAATGAGTGTTATTTTAATGCTATTGAATGGTTTCTTACTCCCTAAGGAAGAGTTTACTAAAGTATAGATTAGGCTTTTGATGGTACTTAGGAGTCATATGGGTGCCTAGTGGGTTGATGCCTTTGCTTAAGAGATTATTGTGATAATAAACCCTCTGGTGCTTAATTTTAATGTCCACAACCAATGGAGGTGTGCCAAGTCACCATCTCTTGGGGTTTTAGCCCAGAGATTGGGGTCAACGACTTCAAAAGTGAATATCTCTCAAATTAGGAGGCCTCTCAGGGCATACCACATATCAATAGAAACATATTTTCAAGGAGAATCTAATAACATATATTTTTTACCCAAACTCAATGATTTGACCTACCAAAAACCCTCAAAAAATTTGGGGCACATCATCAGTCGATGGAACCCAAACCCTAGGACTTGGGTTTTTAACCATGCAACAATATAGCTGCCATCTTGATTTAATCTAAAAATTACTAGGAAACGTTCATTAACCATTTGACATCAATGACTGATATTTTTAGTCAAATTCAAACCTAGTCAACTCCATGGGTTGACATCAATCACAACACCATCCAACAATAAAATTATAAAAACAATAAAAATGTATTTTCCATAAACATGTTAAAACCTATAAATACTAAAAATACAAAATAGAATATCTAAGACTAAAAGCAAAAGACTTAATGGTGTAAGTCCCTTATGTGAGATTCTTCGTGTTTGGATTTCTTTAGGTCTTCGTCTTCAACAATATTAGCTTGATCTCTTTCTCTCTTCTTATTCCTTAGATTGTCAAAATCGTCACTCTTATAGTGACCCTTCTTATGAAATTGGTAACATTCTACCTTGGACATGTCTACCTTCCTTTTCGGTCCTTTCGATTTCTTGAATTTTCCTCTATGATGAGAAGTGTAGGCATTTGAAACTTCTTCAGGATTGGAAGCTAATGAGATCATTAATTCTTCTTGGCTGCAAGAAGTCCATAGTTCTTCAAAGATTGGAGCTACCTTCAAACTATTAAGTCTTGCAACAAATGCACCCCCAATAGGGTGGTGACCCTAATAGAGCAGTGATCAGAAGTTCCTTGTCTGGAACAATTTCATCAATGGCTAGAAGAGCATCTCTGGTTCCTGCTATTTTTATAAAGGAGGAGGCCATTGTGTCTACTTTATTCATCTTTCTAGTCCTTAGTTCATTTTTTAAGCTTGCTACTTGAATAATGTTCTTAATAGTGAATAAATTTGATAAGGCCTCATACATTTTTTGAGCATGGTCAATGTTGGCTATGAATGGCACAAGGTTGTCCTTTATTCCTTCTACCATTCGATTCGTGGCCACTAATTCTAATTCTTTGAACTTCACTTTATCATCATCACCACAGTCTTCTGTAGGCTTCGTTACTTTTCCTTTGACCAAGTCTAGTACCTTGTTCTTTTCAAGAATGAGGTCAATTCTTTTCTTCCAAGACATGTAGTTTGAGGCTCCTTCAAGTTTTTTCTCTCCCTTTATTGTGTTATACATTGTCCTTGAAGATAGTATACTTCTTCCCTTGAATAATCCTTTTGAATGATCCCTTGATTAAGTGCTTGAGACTTCCTTTTTCTTCTTTCTTCACCAAATCTCTGATACCATCTTAGAAAATCAAAAAGGCAGAAAGATTTTCTTATATTTGATAATTACCTGTGATGTTCTTGATTCTTATTATATTTCCTTTATATCTTCTTTCCTTTTAGTTCATCAAGCAATTATCAAAGCAATAGCGCATAATTCAATGGACACTAGATATAAGCACATAACCATGATAAAACCCTCTCTGGGGGAAAACCCAATCAATAATTCTTCCTTCAATAGTTTTCCTGAGATAATTCAAGAGTCTAGAGCTTGACACAAACTTTCCTCCACAACAAGTCGGCCTTCCTCTTCCTTTGCAGATGATCCTATTTGACCTTGCAACAGTAGCAACAATATGCAGCACTTTCTTGGACCCAGTAACTTCGACCTTGCTTTGGAGATTTCAATCTTAGCTAAGAGACTTCGATCTTGACTTAGGAAATTTGATCTTGGCCTAATACAACTTATTGAGGCAGCAACACCCAACAACAATAACTTCAACCTATACTTGTTCTAGCAGCAGCAACACGCAACAATCGACAGTGGCATCAACAAGAGAACTTTGATCTTCCAATCTAGGGCACAAGGGAGAGAGAGAAATATGCACCAATTTTTTTATTTTACTTTCTTCTTTCACCTTGACCAAACTCGCACTCCTTTAACCCTCTTCCTTCACTTCGCACTTTTCCCAACTTCCAAAGAGATATCGAACTTGCTTGAGATGTTCTCCTCCAAATGAATTTGAATTGCTTCTTTTATAGCCTTTAGGTGAGGTCAAATAACCCTCCTTGAGGCTGAATTGATCATCTTAAGGCCGACTTGGTGCGGAGGCAACATATTTCATTTTTGACTCAATACTAAACCATTTTACATGATTCAAAATCCCAAGAAGAGTCTCTTTAAAAGTACAATGACTTTGTTAACTTGGAATAAATCCTAGAAGTCCTCAATGGGGACTTTGACCTAAAACATGATGACCCAAGCATGAAACCCATGCTTTAATAAGTCATAATAATAATAATAATAATAATTATTTTCTTTATTCTTTTGACAAGTACATTACATGATGACTCAAATACATTAATGAAGACCAAACCTAGTTACATTTTCCAATAGTTGGAACTTGGTGTAGTACAGGTTGGAGCCTAGTTTGAAATTGAAGATTGGAGTCTTCGTCTAGGGTTGGAGCCCAAAAGTGTTACTGTGCAAATTGGAACTTAAATTGTTGTAAAAGAGAATTAGAGTCCTTTTCATTCTTATTAATAAAATTATTATTTTGTTGTACACCTTTTGTTCTACTAAGTGATCTTAACTGGGATAAAATAACAATTGTAAATAGAAATATTGATTCGCCCCTCCTCCCCTCCCCAGTGTTTCCAACAATTAGTATCAGAGACAATACCCTCAAACACAACCTAACAATTGGAAGGTAGATCTTACGAACACAAATGGGAAAGTCAAGAAGGAAAGGCTCCAAACTATTTGAAGATATTTCCTACCTAGTCATGAAAACATATGTAAATTAGGTTGGCAAAGCCCCATTATTTGATGGATCGAATTATGCACTATGGAGTAAAAGAATGGAGTTCTATTTGATGGTGTTAGGGTATGATGTATCGGAATTAGTTTTTTATAGAGACACAACTACAAAGGAGTCAAAAGAATACAATTCATAAATGATGGAAGTAATCTTGAGTAGTCTATCAGATTGTGTAAAAAACAAGGTGGGTCAATGCTCTTTAGCTAAAAGACTCTGGGAAAAACTACAAAAAATCGATGAAGAATCTAGCCTTGTGCTTACTAAACTAGAATTAGAGGAACAAGAGCACAGGAAAGATCATGGATCAAAGGAGATGGATGAATGGACCAAAAGCAATGAGGATGAAAAAGACATTGAAGTGAAGGCTGAGGTAAACCATGAAACATAACTAATGGTTGCTCTAAAAGAAATAAGTAGATTGACAAAAGAAATAAAGAGCTTGAAGAGAAGAATCAAGATCTTTACCATACAAAGGAAAAATTCATTCTCTTAAGGTTCCTAGCCAAATATAGAACCAAGGACTTTATCAAGCTTGAAGCAAAATTGCATCAACAAGAAAGGATACATTAAAAAGAAGTCAACTCCCTAAAATTTTGGTTATAAGAAGAAAAGAGAGCAAAAGAAATAATAAAGATCTAGTTGATAAAGAAAGAAGAAGATTGTGAAAGGTTTGGAGAAGAGATTGTTTCCTTGAGAAATGAAGTTGACAAGCTCAATAAGAACTTGAAAGTTCTCCAGTACTAGATAACATGCTCAGTTTCCAATGTTGAGAAATCTTAAGGGCTATAGTTAGGATGATTTCTCTTAAACTTGATAACTATTTGTGATGCTTTTTTACCTTTTCTTACTTATTATCTTCTTCTTGTATTATTGTGTTATTCTTATCATCAAACAAATACCAAAACAAGAAGATTAGTAGTACACAAGAACATAGGATATAGGCTGCAAGCTAGGGCAAAAACCTCTCCACTTGAGAGGAAAACCCACAAATCTCCTCTTCTTATAGATTCTACAAATGACGAATTCCAAGACCTCTAGACCAAGACCAATACCATTCCAAGACCATGTTTGGCCTTCTTGATGATGTGCTTCCCTTGTCCAAGTCAAACCCAGTCAAATCTCTTCTAGCAACACAATTTCGACCCCAACTACAGAATTTTGGCCTCTACTCCAGGTCTAAAATTTTTGATCCCCAGTAATAGTCATTGCCTTACACATATGAGTAGATTAGGATTCCATATCTTCTTTTGACCTTTGCTTCTATGGCTTCTATGTGATTTGTTGTGACTTGATCTTCTTTATGACATGATACATTTTGACATGGAAGATACCCTTGGTATGTATGATATGGAAAGGCAATATGTACGACATGGAAGATCATATATATATGACATGGCAGAAACCCTTGGTATGTATGACATGGCAGAAACCCTTGGTATGTATGACATGGCAGACACTCTTGGTATGTATGACATGGGAGACAATATTTATGACATGACATACACCCCTTATGGTATGTATAACATGGAAGACACCCTTATAGTATATGATAGTGATTCATATAACAAATAAATTAGACTCTCTTAATGTATATATGTCAGTGACCTAATATAGTAGAAATCAAAGACATTTTGATGTATCACAATGATAGGGTATGGCTTGGACCTTGATCTATGGCAGTGGCTTGGTATATCTATGATTTGATGTGGCATTATATTCAATATGAGTGTGAATTTGATACAACAGTGATTGATGGTCCATATCCTTGACAACATGATATACTTGATATTGCCCAACATATGTGGCAATGCTTAATGATAATATTGTTTCTTGCAACGTTGATATAGTAGAAGCTATCTTGGATTATTGAATGTTAGTTCACTAATGAGGAGGCCTGTTGATGTCTCTCATTGTATTTTGTATTTCAACTGAACAATTGATGAACATCTAATAGAAGAAGAAGAATTGAATTATGGTTTTCCCCCTTGTGGGGCTTTGCCCTAGTCTCCAACCAAATCCTAGTGTCTCTATTGGGCATATTTTTCTTCTATTGATCTTTCTTGTTCCACTGTTTATTGTTCTCTGTACATAATTTCTAATATTGACAATGATTTTAGGGGGTGAATATAATAATTAAATATTGAAAATTTTTAAATGCAATTATCTACAGCAGAGAACAATCTAGCCCTAAGAAAAATTAGCATGGAATCAAAGTTGGGTTAAAGAAAATTCATTCAAAACACCCCTTGAAGACATTGATGATGGACATAGATGAAGATGGTTGAGACCTAAAAGAATGTTAGGGTTTAAAGGAAACCCGAGGGAGACCTTTTTGCTTTTGTTAATACAAGCTATGGAGAAACCCTAGAGTGGCCTTCATATGAAAGAGGCTTTGTATGATTCAGAATTATTCATGATATGGTATGAAGATGCCATTCATTTATTCAAGTACCTGGAAGATTCAGAGAAACCTTAGTATGATATGATCGGCGAGAAGCCCATAATAGATTCAAAGGAACCATAGGAGAAGGGTATGGTGCAAATTCAACGATCATCATTAATGGTTGGACTTGGCTACCAATGAGAGAAGATAAAGGTACATGTGGTATTCATGAGGATGCATATCTTCTGAAGATGATATTGACATATGATTGATGGACCATGATGCCTCTTGACTAAGTGGGAGACAGGATCAAGAGGGAGTTGTGAGTCTCCTCCAAATCTACATTAAAGATAAGTACTTTCAAATCTGATGTTATTTCTTTGTAAATTTATTATTTTCAATTATTGATGATTCTTCCTGCATGAGTATTTTATTTGATTCACTAACTTCTTGGATGAGTATGTAATCCATCTTGAGAATCATCAAGATGCACCAAAGTGTAGGAAGGGTTAACTCCAAGAGGGAGTTGATGCAGGAAAATGAAGGAGCCACTCTTACATCTAACGAAAGAAATATAGTCCTGCCTCATCACCAGGTACACTTTTATTATAATTATTTATTTGGATATTATTTCTCTTGTTCTTGCTCTGTGGTCATAGGTATATCTAATGAATATGAGGACTAAGCCATCTATATCGAGATTAAGGAAGATGTGGAGCCATCCCATGACTTGAATGGCACATGAAATGGACAAGAGCTCAAGACCTCGATGGAAGGGTTGTAGTCTCCTTGGTTGATAACTATGATTAAAGAAGCCTCCTATTCAAAGGCAGTAGATTGAGTGCAACAGTCTGATATGATGCTGAGAGTGATATGTCCTTCATCCAAGGATTATTCTAGATGATCGATATGTAGCAGTATTTGATGCTTCGACGATATGGTTCAAACTATGATGAGAAATATGCTCTCAGAGAAAGAAGGCTATGATGAGATCCTAGCACTTATTGTCAAATGCTTTGTTATTAGATGTTTGTAAATGATCTAGGTGGATCCTTAGATACAATGGCATGAAAAAGCTCAAAATTCAAAGTGGCAGAAAAGTAGATATATTGACATCAGATCGAAGTGCTCGTCACCCTGATTCCAACGGTGCAAATGGCACTCCAATCCGAGTCCGGATGATGAAGTTATGGCAGAAAGAAGGTTGCCTTGTTCCTTTGGAAAATGAGGCATTTTATCCTAAAAATGGGTTTTTAGCCTTTAAAAAGGAAATCGCATCGAAAAACATGCAAAGGGCAGACTTAACAACCCCTAATCAGCGATTGCTGATCTATCAGATTGGAGGAAGGCAGGCAATCAGAGATATCGGGGACTTCAGACCTGCGATGTAGCGATTGCCAATATTGGCGTCGACGGATCGGGTCGGCAAAACACAAGGTACAAGACCAGGACCTTCGGGTTGTTGCAATTGCGATCTGCCACTCAACGACGAGCAATATCAGTTGTCGGATCGGGAAACAGATCAACGACCAAGATTAAATCAGCGATCGGCGATGGCAATTCCCCATGACAAGGCCATTGAACAGTGTGATAGCGACATGCGATGAAATCTAGACCGTCCGATCAAGGAACAGATCAATGGTCCAGATATAATCGACGTATCGGCGATCAGCGATCGGAGATTCTCGATATACAGGGCCGATGACATCAGCGATAGTGATTGGTGATATGGATCGGACTCGATGGATTTATAGGTCCGATTTGATATATTATGAGGTCCGGCCTTTCAAACTTTTCAATGTTTTTCAGTGTTTTTGTGTATATTGCTTAAGTAGAAAAAATGTTATTTTAAAGGGTTAGTTGTGACCGCCGACCCTTCTACCTAACATCTTCCATTCTGAACGAACAGAGCCTGATTGTTAAGCGGCCTTTGTCCTAAATGGAACATATAAAAGCCCGATGATTGGAAAAAGGACAAGGGAGAGGATTTTCAACACGTTGTTCGAGGTAGGAGAGCTTTCAGGTGGCCAATAGTGCATTTTGTCTAATTTGGACAAGTTTTATATGTTTTCAGCCCCTCTCAACACCACAAATGCATTGGTGTTGTCCATTTCTCCATTTGAGGTCTTCTTTTCTCAACCATCTTCTAGAATGGAGGCATAAGCCTCTTTTGATGTACTAATGATTGTATTCTCTTCTTTTCATGCCATTTAATGAATGAAGGCCTCCCCATTGATTGAGCAACGCCCAGAGACGTAGTCCAAGTTGGATGAACTCTGTTATCAAGTCTTGGTGTCTTCTTGTCATGCTTTTATGTGTTTCTTCTTCTTTCTTGTGTGCACATTAAAATTATGTGTTAAGCTGCAAATTTCACATGTGATTCTTTTCATACATCTATAAGCGAAATATCCCTGGATCAAGTGGTATCAGAGCAGGGCTTTTTAGATGTGAATTGAATGTTTGTATGCTAACACGAAACAGGATCCAAATAGGCGAAGGGGAGCTATAACCTTTCGATCCCGAAGCAGGGCTTGCACATCGAAGTAGAAACATGGCAGAGGATGAAGCTCGTCTTGAAGAGGATCGAAATTTCCGCAAGACCTTCTATTCAATGGCAGAGAATATCAGTCAATTGGTTTTAACGCTGGAGAAAGAAGAAGAGAGAAACCCAGAAGAACAAGGTTCAACACATGGGAATGGTGGAGAAGAACCCCCTCCTTCTCCTTTCGGGAGTGAAGGTTCTCCTTCCTCTCACCACCATAATTGTAGAAATTCAAAGGATGCATCTAAGAAACCTTTCTTTAAATTAGATATTAAATTTGATCTTCCCATGTTTAATGGTGAAAGAAATGCATAAAAGCTTAGTAATTGGATTAGGGAGATTGAGGTCTACTGCAGGATTCAGTAGATCGTGGAGGATGAGGCAAAGATTTAGCTGGCCTCTCTACAGCTGAACATCACCGCTCTCGTTTGGTGGGAGAGCAAATTGCAGAGCAGTAAGAATGTGGGTAAACTCTTTTCCTTATGGCCTGATTTTATTTCTACGTTAAAGGCACAATTTTATCCCTTAGGATACAAGCAAAAAGTCTTAATGAATTGGCAGTATTTAAGACAAGGCAAAGGTCAGGATGTTCAGAGTTTTATAGAAGAGTTTAGAAAGAAAGCACTAAATTTGGGTATTGCACTTGATACACCTGAAGTTGTAACTAAGTATATTGGCTCATTGCATAGCTACATTAGGCATTCATTGTTGTTGTTAAAACCAACCACTATTGACGCAGCCAACGTAAAGGAAATTCATATTGAGAACAGGGGAAAACACGAAAGAGATGATCATTCCAGAAAACCACCGTTCAAACCTCCCAATGGCAAATCTAAAGCGAAATGGAAAGGAAAGGAGAAGAAGACAGTAGCAGCCAAAGAAGGAGAGAGGTCATATTGCAATCACTACAAAAAGGAAGGCCACGATGACAATCATTGTTGGAAACAACACACAGAAAAGCGTCCAAAGAAGTATGGAGGAAAAGGGAAGCAAAAGACAGTGGCAAAGGCGCAACAAGACCTTGGATCAGATTCAGGGGATGAAATGTTGATCACAACAGTAGGAACAAAAGGTACTCTTACACCTCATGTTAATTCTAAATCGCATGAAGGCACTAGTTCTGTAAATGAGTCCCTTCCTAATGACTGAAAGAGAATTGAACTGTTTCATATCAAAGTTGTTATAAATCATACTAAAGTTGAAAGTCTATTTGATATTGGGTCCCAAGCAAACTTAATTCCAGAATCCCTAGTAAAGAAACTCGGCTTAAAAACAAAACCACACCTGAAACCTTACCCGCTTGGATGGATACATGATAAAGAAAAACTGAATGTAACCAAGCAATGTAAAGTCAAATTTGTGATCGCTTCTAAGCTAGTAAATGAAGTAGAACTGGATATAATACCATTGGATATATGTGGCATGGTGTTAGGGAGCCCATATTTGTATGATAGAAAGGTAGTCTTCTTTCGTCACGAAAACAAATACCAAATCACAAAAGATGAGGTAGAATATATAGTAAGGGCTCATCAAAACAAAATCAATGCCAGCCTTATAAGCATTGGACAGATGAAAAGATTGGTGAATTCTAGTAAGGGTTGCATGCTTATGGTTGTAAGGGAAAAAGAGGCAGAATTCACTGATGCTTTCCAGGGTTGCGATCAGGAACATAAACATGAATTGTTTGAATTAATTTCTAATTGTAATGAATTGTTTCAGGAACCGAAGGGATTACCTTCAAAGAGGGAAATCCAACATGAAATCCATTTGTAGCATGACGCTCCTTTGCCAAATAATGGCATGTACAGGATGTCGACCATTGAGATGGATAAAATCAAGAAACAGGTGCAGGAATTGCTGGACCAAGGAGTCATCAAGCCGAGCACTTCTCCGTGTGGTTCATAGATTGTCTTAGTCCCAAAGAAAGATGGCACATGGAGGATGTGTGTGGATTACCATGCACTAAACAAGATCACGGTGAAAAATCGCTACCCTCTTCCACGCATAGATGATTTATTAGATCAATTAAAGAATGATTTTATTTCACCAAATTGGATTTGCACAGTGGTTATCACTAGGTCCAAATTGTAGAGCAGGATTTGTGGAAAACTGCCTTCAAGACCAAGCAGGGGTTGTTCGAATGGATGGTGATGCCATTCAGACTTTGCAATGCTCCAACCACTTTTATGAGGGTCATGAATGATCTTTTTCAGCCTTTCATTGATTAATTTGTTCTTGTATATTTAGATGATATACTTGTCTTTAGGAAACGTTGGGTTGAACATGTGTGTCATGTAAAGAAAGTGCTTGATGTATTGAAAAAAGAAAAACTCTATGTAAAGTTGTCAAAGTGTGAGTTCGGGAAAAACTCTTTGGGTTACCTAGGTCATATTGTTGGTCATGGTTAGTTAAAAATTGATCCCTCTAAAGTTGAAGAAATTGTAAATTGGCCTAAGCCTATTAGTGTAACCGAGGTCCACAACTTTTTAGGTGTAGTCCAGTATTGGAGGAGATTTATTGCCAATTTCTCTGTTATTGCAGCATCTTTGCACACATTGACAAGTGTGAAACAAGTCTTCCAATGGGGAGGAAGACAACAGAAGTCTTTCGAAACATTGAAGGAAAAGATCAGCAACACGCCAGTCTTAGCCTTACCCGATCTCCAACAACCATTCGAGATCGAAACCGATGCCAGCGGTTATGCCATGGGAGTTATACCGATGCAGCAAAATAAGCCGATTTGTTACCATTCTAAGAAGCTTTCTCAAGCTGTGATAAACTATCCCACTTATGACAAGGAGCTTTATGCCTTGGTGCAGAGTGTGAAAAAGTGGAAACACTACCTGATCGGCAAGGAGACCATCATCCATACAGATCATCAGCCCTTGCAGTACCTTTAGTCACAAACCAAGTTGCAGCAATCTCATCATTTCAGGTGGATGGGTTTCTTTCAACAATTTCATTTGGTAATAAAGTATAAGAAGGGCACTAGCAATAAAATGGTCGATATGCTATCTCGCCCTCCTATTTCTGCTTCTGTTATTTTGCATAATGCTTCATTATCTTTTGAGAGTTATGTTGAACAATATGCTAATGATGATGACTTTAAGGAGATTCATGCAAAACTAACCCATGGTTCACAGGTGGACAACTATCACTTGCAAGGGAGATTGTTGTATTACCTTGGTAAATTATGTATTCCCATAGGGAAAAGAGTACATGTAATTCAAGAGGCCCACACCTCTCTTGTGTCTAGACACTTTGGTGTCGAAAAGACTTTATGTCATGTACAAATATTTTGTTTTTGGCCTCATATGAAAAACATTGTGACTCACTATGTAAAGGGTTGTGTGATGTGTTCTGTTTCAAAGCCCTCTAATAGAAAACTCGGGTTCTACACACCATTCCCTATTTCGAGTCGTCCATGGGAAAGTGTGTCAATGGATTTTGTAGGAGGTTTTCCTTTGTCCAGGAAGAGTCACGACTATTTGTATGTTGTCATGCACTGTTTTAGCAAGATGTGTATTCTTATGCCTTGTAAAAAGAAGATCACTACAGAGGAGACTCCTCTTTTCTTTCAGCACCTTTGGGTCCATTTTGGATTACCCACAACGATTGTGTCAGATCAGGACTCTCGCTTTCTCGAAGGGTTTTGGACCAGCTTGTGGAAGATGATGGACACCAAATTGAAAAGAAGCATGTCATTTCATTCGTAGACTGATGGACAGACAAAGGTTTTCAACCATACTGTGGTACACTTGTTACGAGGCTATTGTGGAAAACATCACAAGTTGTGGGATGAGCATCTCCCATATGTACAACATTCCTACAACCGAGCAGTGCATTCATCTACACAACGTTCACCATTTGATACATGCTTTGGTTACCTGCCAAAGGACCCTTTTGATATGGTCTTTGGAAGGGAAGATGGCTCCAGTGGAGGTAATGATATGGATAAAGCTCAGCGGTTCATTCAGTGAATCTAGCTGATTCACCAAGCAGTACAAGTGCAGTTGGAGAAAAGTCAAGCCCATTACAAGGCTTGACATGACAAACACTGATTCGACCACCAATTCCAAGTGGGCAACAAAGTGTGGTTCCACATCAGTAAGGACAAGATGAAGGGAGAAGGGAAGAAGTTGCGACCCATCAGGTATGGTCCATTCACCATATTGGAGAATATTGGAAACAATGCTTTTCGTCTCGATTTGCCGATATATATGCAGATTTACTCAGTAGTGAATGTAGAGAACCTAAAGCTATATGAACCTCCATTGATCATGGGCACCGATGAGATGGACACAGTTCCTACAGTTGATTATTTTTCTCCAGAATATCTCGATGAGTTACCTAAAGACATCATCCTTGACAGAAGGACCAGGACTTCATGACGAGGAGATGTGGAATACCTTCGGTTGGTTTCAAGGGAATGCACCCTAGCAAGGCCAAATGGCTGTAGAAGGAAAAGGTGAGGGAACAATTCCCTCACTTGCCAATTGACTAATGAAAAGCTTTTGGCAGTCCAAAAGCTCCTCAATTGGGAGGATTGATCCAGGTGGATCTTCAGATACAATGGCATGGAAAAGCTCAAAATTAAAAGTGGCAGAAAAGCAGTTACCTTGACATCAGATCGAAGTGCTCGTCACCTTGATTCCAACGGTGTGAACAACACTCCAATCCGAGTCTGGATGATGAAGTTATGATAGAAAGAAGGTTGCCTTGTTCCTTTGGAAAATGAGGCATTTTCTCATAAAAATGGGTTTTTAGCCTTTAAAAAGGAAATCGCATTAAAAAACATGCAAAGGGTGGACTTAACAACCCCTAATCAGCAATTGCCGATCTATCGGGTCGGAGGAAGGTAGGCAATCAGCAATATCAGGGACTTTAGCCCTGCAATGTAGCGATCACCGATATCAGCATCGGCAGATCGGGTGGGCGAAACACAAGGCACAAGACCAGCTGCTTCGGGCCGTTGTAATTGTGATCTACCGATCAACGATGGGTAATCTCAGCCGTCGAATCAGGAAACAGATCAACGACCATGATTAAATCGGTGATTCCCCGCAACAAGGCCATTGAACAGTGCGATAGCGACATGCGATGCAATCTAGACCGTCCAATCAAGGAACAGATCAACGGTCAAGATCTAATCGGCGTATCAACAATCGGTGATTGGAGATTCCCAATATACAGGGCCGATGACATCAGCAATAGCGATTGACAATACAAATCGGACCCGATGGATTTATAGGTCCGATTTGATATATTTTGAGGTATGACCTTTCGTAATTTTCAAGTTTTTTAGTGTTTTGTGTATATCACTTGAGCGGAAAAAAGGCTATTTTAAAAGGTTAGTTGTGCCCGCCAACCCTCCTACCTAACGGCTTCCATTCTAAATGAATAGACCCCGATTGTTAAGTGGCCTTTGTCTTAAATGAAACATATAAAAGCTAAATGATTGGAAAAAGGATGGGAGGAGAGGATTTTCAACACGTTGTGCGAGGCAAGAGAGATTTCAGGTAGCCCATAGTGCATTTTGTCTGATTTGGACAAGTTTTATATATTTTCAGCCCCTCCCAATGCCACAGACGCATTGGTGTTGTCCATTTCTCCATCTGAGGTCTCCTTTTCTCAGCCATCTTCCAAAATGGAGGTATAAGCCTCTTTTGATGTACTGATGATTGTATTCTCTTCTTTTCATGCCATTTAATGAATCAAGGCCTCCCCATTGATCGAGCAGGGCCCGGAGATGTAGTCCAAGTTGGACGAACTCCGTTATCAAGTCTTGGTGTCTTCTTGTCATGTTTTTATGTGTTTCTTCTTCTTTCTTGTGTGCACATTAAAATTTTGTGTTAAGCTGCAAATTTCACATGTGATTCTTTTCATACATCTATAAGCGAAAGATCCCCGGATCAGTAAAGTTTTCTTCCTCCGTGATGTCTATAAGGAAGGAGCATACCTGGAGCTTCCTCAAATGGAAATGAGACTTATGATGCAAATGGAAATTCCTACCTAGTTGAGAAGTAGTGTTGAAAATTGGGTATCTTCGAGATGAATTTCCCTAAAGGGAAATCCTAATGCCCCATGGAAACCAATCTGAAAGAGAAATATAATTTTTTTATAATGCAGTGGGCCAAAAATTATTAAGGTACTTGGAATATATACTTAAATTTTATTATTATTTGAAAATTTTTTAAATTAAGAAATTCCCTCCAAAAGTCAAAGTCAGCGTAAATGAAAGAAAACCCTAGAAATGGCTAATCGATGCTCCTTAATATTGTATAAATTAAAAGGATTTTTTAAAGGTTTGATCATCACCAATTTTTCATCTTGGTCATTGAATTTCAGGTCACTTATCTGATTGGTAACCCTACGCATTGTTGCAATGGCTCATTAGCAGGCTTGCATAAATTTTTCTATGACTCACTCTATCTGGCTTGTAGTGTTTTTCCTCTATGGTACGCATTGGTGGCTTGTTTATTTTGCTGCAGTTCACACAATATCTGTGGTTCAATGTTTTATTATAACTCAAATTTGTTAGGGCACATATTGTGTTAGAAAATGTAACTATGTTCGGTCTTCAATAATGTACTTGAGTCATTATGTAATGTACTTGTCAAAATAATAAAGAAAAGAAATTGGATTATTGTAACAATGACTTATTAAAGCACATGTTTCATGCTTGGGTCATCATTATATTAGTCAAAGTCCCCATTATAGACTTCTAAGATTAATATTGAGTTTATAGTCATTCTGCATTCGAAGAGACGCTTCTTGGGCTTTCGAATCATGTAAAAAGGTTAAGTATTGAGCCAAATATGAATTATGTAACCTCCACACCATGTCGGCCTAAGAGAAGATCAAGTCGAACTAAAGACCCTATTCGACCCCACATCAAGCCTATAAAAGGAAGGTCATTCTATTCATTTGGAGCATCATTCTCATGCACAAGTTTTATTAATCAAGATTGTCATTGATGTCAATATGACATTATTGGGTTGGAAAATATTCTTGTGATGCATGAAGAACCCTTTTTATGATGTTGTCCTAACCTCATGCAACCCTAATGCCCTAAACCCTAACTATTTGACTAACCCTAAGTGAAAACCCTAGATTCCTAATTTCAACATAATGAAAACCCTAATAGTTGATGTAAACTCTAAAGTGCTAAACCCTGATGTAACCCTAACCCTAACCAAACCCTAACTCTAAACCCTAATCCTAATTTGAATCAAACCCTAGACTACTAGAAACCCTAAATCCCAATACTTTCCTTACCCTAATCTCAATACCCAACAAGCTTTTGAAACGCAACGCTAAATCCTAAAATGTATATTCTCTATAAACTAACCCTTGTCCCTTGCCCCTTATACAAAATTCGTAGTCCTTATTCCATTAAAATTCTATTAATACATTCCTAAATGTATATTCTCTATAAACTAACCCTTGTCCCTTGCCCTTATACAAAATTCGTAGTCCTTATTCCATTAAAATTCTATTAATACATTCCTAGATCATTGACAACTAAGATGATAACGTTTTGTCTAATGCCCAGAAAAGTAACAACGGCTATAATTCATTAGCAAAGGCACTCCAAAAAACTAATATTGTTGCGTCATCTAAGGATGATGCAACCAACGATAATTACATCAACAATAAAGTTGTAGTCGCGAAGTTTATGGAAGCTATAGTCGTATTTTTGAAGGACGATGCAACCAATGTCAACGATGAAGCTGTAGTTGTGAATAAAAACTATTTTAAATGAGTGCTAGTTTCTTGGGGGTAAGGCATCCATCTAAGGAGACAATCTAATCTTTATACCGAAATGCAAACCTGTCAAAATATCCTCAGAAAAATTAGAAAAAATGCAAACCTGTCAAAATATCCTCAGAAAAATTGGAAAATATATATAGGATGTGTATGTCGGCTTTACTTAAATATGACGTGTCTCTTCGTATCTATCAAAACCATTATAAATATAAGTTTGGTGTGATTTATTTTAGATCAGATTTCAACGAAGATTTCAGATAAAAAGAATAAAAGTACGTATTCAAAAATGCGTCAAAGATTCCCATACGGAGCAAAGAGCAAGACGCAGAGCATCACAGGACTCGGGTTATTCACCAGTAACACTAACCCAGAACTGGTGCAACAATTCTCTTGGATCCCCTCTAGCTCGGACTTGACTTCTTGTGGCTCGGTGTTAGAACTTCTCCCTACAGTAATCATCAACAAAGATTTTGGTGCAGCCTTGTAAATAAAAGTTTAGATACCTTGTGGAGGGTCAGACAATAGTAAGAGCATTTATTAAAGATCTGTTGAACAAATAATTGAAGACTTAGAAGCAGCCTCATTGAAGAACCTGTGTAGCAGCAGTGTTAAAGAATTACTAAAGCAATTGTGTTGAAATCATCTTGGTGGGGCAAGCATTGTTGAAGACATTTTTAGAAGCTAACTTGGAGGCATTAGTGAAGAGCTTGATGCATGATTGAAGACCTCATGGAATAATCTGGGAGAATTTTTCTTGGGTATGATGAAGAATAGCATAGTTACCAAATTCGAATTCGAATACGAATTCGAGTTCGATTCGATACTGAAAAAAATCGACTACTTTAAATTTAATACGGGAAAATTTCGGAAATATAGATCTTATAAATTTTAATTATTTAAAAAAATAAATTTATATTTTTCTTTTTGTCTATTTGAACTAATTATTTATAAACTAAACAATTGAAAGTACTATAAATATATTTAATATTATATAATTCTATAAAAAAACCATAAACCTATATTATTTTTAGAAAAGAGTAATTACATCAAATCATACATTTTAATATCTCTTTTAAAAATGAAAAATAATTTCATTATTAATCAATAATTAAAATCTAAATTCATGCTTATAGATTTAGCGGTTCCAAGTGGATCTAGTTGAAAGCACACTTTCAAAAGTTGATTTTGTTTTTGGAAAAAATTCTAAATCATATATCTTACAAATATTTATAAATAAGAAATTATTAATCTTTGTTGTAATTTATTATTTTAGTAACTATAAACTTACTATTTTCTACCATATTTCAATATGACACTGATTGTTTTTAGAAAATGCAAATTTTCTAATATACAATTTACTATTTATATACCTTTTAATATAGAAATTTCCATTTTATATAGCAATTATATATCTTACAAATATTTATAAATAAGAATTTGATGACCTTTGCTACATGAATTTATTAGTTTAGTAACTATAAACCTACTATTTTATACTATATTTCAAGATGACACTAATGATTTTTCACAACTGAAAATTTTCTAATATGCAATTTATTGTTCATATACGTTTTAATATAGAAATTTCCATTTTATATAGAAACTATATATCTTACAGAAATTTATATATAGGAAGTTAATAATCTTTGTTCCATGAATTTATCATTTTACTAACTACAAACTTACCATTTTCTCCCATATTTAATATGAAACTGATTGTTTTTTATAAATACAAATTTTCTAATATACAATTTACTCTTTATATACCTTTTAATATAAAATTTTCAATTTTTTAAATATTAAATTTTTTATTGACAAAAAACATTACAAAATTAAACCACAATATAATTTTTAATATAAAACTTTTTTTTTAAATATTAAATTTTATATTTACAATTATTTTCTTTAATCAAATTTCATAATTTTTCATATACAATTAGCCAATTATAACTTTTTTTAAATATATCAAATTTATATTTTTTTATACCAAAAATAACATTATTAAATTTGTTATTCACGTGACCCCGTACCGAATTCGAATTAACGAATTTTCACTCGAAACGAACATAATAGCCGTATTTCCGAATAGCCGTATTTCCGAATTTTCTAGACTGGTACGGCTGAACATGGTAACTATGATTAAACTATTATAAATTATATAATATGATATTCAATAAAAATTAAATTTCTATACAAATTTCATATTACAAAACATACAAATTTCATATTATCATAAATTTTATATTTAAATAAAGTCAAATATTTTTTCAACAAAAAATCAAATTCTTTTTATTTAACTTAAATAAATATAGCTCTCACAAATACTTACCATATAATTTGTAAATTAAAAATCTAAAATATATCAATATTATATTTTACAAACTTCTATACTCTGGTAGCTTTTCGCTATATCTCATAATTCCCATTTACTTACAATATAATTTGTAAATTAAAAATCTAAAATATATCAATATTATATTTTACAAACTTCTATGCTCTGGTAGCTTTTTGTTATATCTCATAATTCCCATTTATACATCATAATCGATAAGTTAATATATATATAATAATCCCTAGCCTATTTATACTATCGAATTTCATCAGACCCTTTGCTATATAAATCATAACGGATACTTTGATATGTATAGCTCCACATTTCATTAAAAACTTATCTTATTTACACTCCAAAAATTCATTGCAATCCGCATTGTTCTCCCCGTACCGAACTTCGAATCAGTGAATTATTCGATGAACCGAATCGAACCACTGAATTCTCGAATTTTTTCGACCAGTACACCCGAATTTGGTAACTATGAAGAATAGTGGAGATAGCTTCACATGAAGAACAAGGTTGTCATTGATGACGTGAGGTGGAGACTAAGTGAAGGGATAGTTGAAGACTCACCGGGCTTGCTAAAGAAGACCTTGGGAGCTTAGACATTAGGAGAATTTTGAGCTCTAAAATGGGCCTCCTAAAGAAATTATAAAATAATAGTGGAAATAATAAAATAAAATTAGATTATATCATCAAATTTTAGAGGGAAAATAGAAAAAAAAGTATTTTTCAACTCGTATTTTCAATTTATCTCCTTAAAGGTTTATTCAAATTTTGAGCGAGGGTACTTGTTGGATGTAAAATTTGATTCCTTGTCCAAGAAATACCCATGTTGTATACTTTCGATGGACCCTATTACACGAAAAATAAGAAATACATGAAAAACGTGATTGCCATTATGTTTTTTCATGTATTTCTCATTTTTCGTGTAGCAAGGTCTATCAAAAGTATGTAACATGGGTACTTCTTGGATGAGGAATAAAATTTTGCATCCAACGAATACTCTTGCTCAAAATTTGAGTAAACCCTTAGGGAGATAATTTGAAAATACGAGTTGAAAAAATAGTTTTATTATTTTTTTACCTTTTTACTTCAAAAATGGTCAAACATCCCCCATGGTTGACATCATCACCTTGAATCCTATTGATTTTTATAAAATTGATTTTGGTTGTACGTTTTTCTTAGGAGGCCCATTTTAGACCTCAAAATTCCCCTAATGAGTATAACTAAACATACCTCGACAAAGTGAAGTTATAGGGTTGGAGAGTTGGTGCATTGAAAAGATAAAGTTGGTGCCTTGGAAGATAGATTTGGAGCTCTTAGAGGATTGGTGTACTAAAGAAATTAGGTCGAAGCCTATACCAGAGAAGATTCAGTGCCCTAGGGGTTGGAGCCTCTAAACGCAAGGTTGGTGACTTGAGAAGAAAGGGTTGGTGCCCTAGAGGTCGGAGCCTCACTAAAGTCCAACTTGGTGCTTGGCAATAAGTTGGAGCCTGGGAGATTGAAGATTGGTGTCTTTGTCTAGGGTTGGAGCCCTATATGAATTGTACTTGATTCATTGTAAAGATATATTAATAAAAGCGTTTATTCCTATTGTTCATTTTGTGTTCTAAATATAAGTGATCTAATTGGTAAAAGTAACAATTCCAAAGAAATATTGATTCACCCCCCACCTCAGTGTTTCCAACAAGTTTGAATTCTCTTACAGCTAGGAAGAAGTGTGAAGTTGTCTTGTAGCTAGGAAAAGGTGTGAAGTCTGTTGTTGAGGAGCCAAAGTAAATGCGAGTTTTGGGAAGTCTAAGGAGAAAGTAAAAAATTAAAATTTTGGTGCCTCTCTTTGTGTTTCATATTTTGGATTGGAAGAATGAACTCTCCTAAGTTTCGTTGTTGCAGGAAGCTACTAGTTGTTGTACGTTGTTGCCCTAGTCAAAGTCGCTAGAAAGAGGGCGAAATTCTAAGAGGTTGACTTGGTGTGGAGGGAAGGTCTTGTCTTAGTCTATGTTGAAGAGTATGAAAGAATACTATTGAAAGGAAGAATTATCTTGACTGGGTTTTCCCTTTAAGGGGGGTTTTTCCCTGGCATGTGCCTACATCTTGTGTCTTTGTTTTATGTGTTGCTACTTTTGGTAATTGCTTGACGAACAAAAGAAAGAAGATATAAAGAATTGTAATAATAAGAAACATCACAATTAATTATCAAGAACAAGAAAATATTTACTACCTTTCTAATTTTCTAACACGCTCTGTCTTTTGTAGCATCATATTTATCATCACTACATTCTATGGCCCAATTTTGATTTGAGTTAGCATTCCATGAATCGTATCTGTGAGGCTTGTGGTTCTTTATCCTTCATTATGGCATCACATTATATTATGACATCACTTAACTCTGAAGGATCATGTCATAGTTTATATTGTGTCATGCCATCTTTTATGCGGCATCACTCTTCAGGTAGAATCTCACTCTCTTATATGGCATCGTTCTATAGGCAGACTCACTATTGTTGCATCGCTCTACATGTGGCTCACACTCAACACCATTATGGCACATTTCTCTGGCTCGTATTACAATATCACAGTGGTATTACAGTAACAATGACATCATTGTATATGCAATGACGTTGTTCACATTCAGTGGCATCATATATATATATATATAGATAACGACACCATATTATTTTCACTAGCTACTATGTGGTTTGTTGTGGCATACTCTTCTTTGTGACATGATACGTTTTTACATGGCATATAGTATATATATATGACATGGCAGACACCCTCATAGTATATGACAATTATTTGTATAATAGATATAGTAGATTCTCTTAATGTATGTATGTCAATGACATGATATAGTAGAAATGGGGGCATTTTGAAGTATAACAATGATAGGATATGGCTTGGACCTTGTTCGATGGCAATGATGATGTGGCAATGACTTGGTATATTTGTGATTTGATGTCCCCAAGTATATTCAATATGATTGTGACTTTGATATAGTGATGGATGGCTCATCTCCTTGACAACATGATATACTTGATATAGCCTAGCAAATTTGACAATGTTTAATGATGATATTATTTCTTGCGACAATGATATATTAGAAGCCTTCATAGATTTTGAATGTCAGTTTACAAACGTAGTTGTGAACTGACTTGGGTTGGCCCTAGGAGGCTTGTTGATGTATTTCATTGTACTTTGTATCTGAGTTGAATAATTGATGAACATCTAATAGAAGAATAAGAATTGAATTATGGGTTTTCCCCCTTGTGGGGTTTTGCTCTAGTCTCTGACCAAATCCTAGTGTCTCTATTGTGGATGTTTTTCTTTTGTTCTTCTTTTATGTTCTTTATACATAATTACTAATATTGATTATGATGTTATGTGGTAAATATAATAAGTAAATATTGAAAATGTTTATATGCAATTATCTACAGCAAATAACAATCTAGCCCCCAAAAAAATTAACAACAAGCAGTAATAAGGATCACCAAAATATTGATTCTCTTTCAAAGTTGAACAATTTCAAAAGATCGTCAAGAGAATGTTATTCATTTAGAATAAGAATATTCTTTCGTTATTTTTTTCATGTACTAATTTTTGGGCGTAAGGCAAAAGATTGTAGGGCCTATAATAAAAATATTTATAGCCAAAAAGGTCCTTATCAGTCTTCTAGAAGTCAGTTTGCAAGCTATAGAATCAAAGGACCTATTGGCTACAACAAAAGTTATGATTAATTTGCTTCAAAGTTCTATAAATATCACAATCTTGGACACATAGCAAGTGATTGTAGAAATATATGGACTCCTAAACAAGTCTTCTAATTCTTCCATCAAACAATTACCATAACATGAACACGAAGATCACAGAAACAAAAGAACATAAGATATAGCTCTAGGCCACTACAAAACCCATCCAATGGAAAAACCCAAAAGAAAATCTTTTTATAAAATCAAATCAAATGAGATATCCAAGACCCATAACCATAAAAGCTTCCACCTCTAAAGGGCAAGTCAAACCTTCCTTCTTTCCAATAGATTTATTAGCAAGAGACCAACAACAAGAGATGTACCAAGGCAGATGTTCCACAAAATATAGCTCAAGAAAATATCCTCTTTCAAACTTTAACCCTCCACTTCTTCTCTACACTTTCTGCGATATTTCAAATCACAATTCCTCAAGTGTGTGTATCCAAATTAGCTCCATTTTCCCTTTATTTATATAGTTTAGAGGGGGTGTGAATATACATATAAATTGGGGCAAGGCCGACTTGACATGTAGGCCGACTTGGCACCTAGAAGGGTTTCTGACCCAAAATTACATATTTAAAAACTATTTTTATTTTTCTTTTACAATGGGTCCAAATAAGACTTTGACTCGCAAACCTAAAAGCATGAAGAACATGCTTGTCTAGAATAATAATAATATTTTTCTTTTCTTTTTCTTTTTACATAAAATACATAATAGTACAAATTATAAAGACCATAACTTGTTACATTCTCCCCCATAACCAAAATTGACAACATAACAAGGCCTTGACTAAAAAGCTCTATCTTTCCACTAGATCAGAGCACAATGCTAGGAGGCTTTACGTGAGACACCACATTACCTCTTGAGACACATACCCCATCTGATGTTCACCAAATATGTCCTTTTAGGACTATACTTGTCTTGGATTCTCAATCCTCAAAGAATATCAATTTTTTTCGACCACTCTTCTCTTGAAAATTTGTCCAATCCTCAAAGAGTGTCGATCTACAAGAGTACTTCCTATCTTGGATTCCCAATTCTCGAGAGGTATTAATCTCATATGCTTATCCAATCCTTTGAACCCCATTCTCCTTCCATGGCCTTCACTAGACGTACGGTTATTAGTCTTGGCCTAGGGAATGACACATGAAGAAGAGAATATAATGTCCATCTCACTGTCAACCAGAGAGGAGATCCTCATTGCCTCTTGATTAGGGAATAGATCCTTGCTCCTTTTAAAATTTTTAGGGAGACTTCTTACTCCCTCTCAATTATAGAGGAGATTCCTTACTTCCTTTCAATTGGGAAGTCATGACCACAAGTTCTCTTAGTGTGTCTTCATTAATACATCAGTTACTACTACTTCATGGAAATCTTCGAGTCGCTGCATGGTTCCTCCTTTTCTTTGCATTTCAACAAATTGATGCTTTCATCTTCCTAGAACAAAATTGTGACAAGATTTGGACCATCAACCTTTCATATCACTTTCCTCTATCAACAAAGGCATTATATTGAGCCAATTCAAGTATAGCTAGACATAGCTTCTTATAATCACGAAAGTGACCTTCATCATCGTATGAACATCATGTTATCTTTTTGTATTGCTACCTTTCCATCCCAAGATGCTATAAACATCTTGATCACATAATCTTACAAGGATTACCAAAGCCATCCACTCAATCCATGTAATCATTGAAAGAGTTGAAAACAAACAATTGTAGATACACTTGCCTCAACTGCCATTATGCATTTCTATAGCATTCTTCCAGGTGGCAAAACCATATACCAACTAGATAACCAATACCAAAACATCAATATCATAATTACCGCAACATGATGGCCTTTTGTCATAACATCAAACTTTGCTTATTGTCTTCCCTTGATATAAACATTCTTCTGTATGATCTTATCTTCATATTGTACAAGAATCCTTCTCCATGCATTCACTTTAATCAAAGTGCCCATGTAACGAACTAATCAACAAGCAACAATATCTTCTTTCTTGGAGTTGTCATTGTCAACTCTCTCTCTTTCTTCATGAGACTATATCTGATGTTGATCAATATCATCAAACAAACTCTCCTTCCAACATCTTCACATGCTTTTGCAATATGTCCCACCAGGGAGTCAAGTCATGTCCCAAGCATATCATCACATTGTTTAGTATCAAATTCTACTATTTTCTCCCTCTGAAATCAATATTTCTTTCCATGTCTTATCTTCATATTGCAAAAATATTCTGCTTCATCTTTCAATCATCAACGTGTTCCTGGGATGAACGTATTCCCTGGAAGTTTCAACATCATGTCCATCAAGGTCCTTACAGTTCTTTGCATCATGCTCATCACTTTCAAGGAGTTATGAACAAGCATGAGTGCTACTTTGTTTTTGCATCATTCTCATCTTGCTTCCTTTATTATGTACTTGCAATTTTGACAAGTACAACCAAGCAAAATATACAAAGACAAGAGCATTATGTCAATTATGTCAATCTAGGGTTTCCATGGTTTCTCAAAGGGTGTATTTCAAGGGTTCTTGTTACAAAACCCTATATTTCTAAATCTAACCCTTGATAGGGTTTTTACTTTCAACAAAAACATCAACCCTAGGGATTAGATTTCAAATCCTAAGTTTTACCCAATTCGACCCTTGTTAGGTTTTTACTGTATACCCTAGATTACCCTTGCAAGATTTAGATTTGCAAAACCTAGATGCTTTATTTCAATTGCTAGCGCTTCTGTAGAGGGAACAACCAAAATAGGGTTAGGGTTTTTCACTTTTTCTAGGGTTTTCTAATCCAAATCTCATCTAGGGTTTACGAACTCTAGATACCAAAAACCTTCAAAAATGTAGGATCTACAAACCCTATATTTTTACCATACAAAGTATGCTTGCAAAACGCTAATTACTTTTCAGACCCTTTATCATAATCTTGCCTCACAACATAAAACAAAGTGTACATACCTTTTACAATGCCTTTTTCTTTGCAAGGATTCGGTCCTAACTTCAATTGTGAAGGGCTAATCATTCTTCAACAAAATTCAGTTCTTTTCAACAAGGTGACTCAACTTTTTCCATCTTTCAAAGATGATCTATCATGTTCTTGCCATTATTGAACATTGTCAAGCATCACTTGATTGTCACATAAAGGATACCTTGTCACTGCCATATAGGTTACATATGTGCTCTTTGGTTACTAGTGTGTCACCAGTGTGACTATGATTATTATAATCCTTCACACCAAGGTCACTGTTCATGCAAAATATAGTCATCCCTCCTTTGAACAAGTCTTACAAATTCAGAAGGATATGTAGGTAGCTCTTATTGTATTAACAATCTTTGCAAATAGGTCGGCTTTCGACCACTGCTACATTGTTAAGAAACTATAATAAATGTGAACCATGATATGAGTGATGCAATCTATCCAAGCCATAAGTCCATGTAATCTCAAACTTCTATATATGTGTGTATAAGACGGGTCTCAAAACTGTAATGTGATCTGCATAGATACTAGATATTACAATCATGTCAATGGCTCATTCTTATGTGAGCCACATGGTGATACAACGAGCTACGATAGGAATTATCCCAAAAAAAATTATGACATTCGAATCCACCCTATAGCAAGCCACTTAAATGATCTGTTTGCGAGCTCAGAGTAATGTATCCAAGCCACCAATGAGCCATGAATCTAGGCCATCAACGATCCATGGAAAAGTTATCACAAAGAATTAATATGATGCGAGTCATACAAAACACCTGCGAACTATGCCATTGTTCAGAACGGAACCAATCGATGCCATACATAGGTCAATGTCATATATCTCTATTTCGGATGAGCTACAACCTCTTCACCACGAATTTTACAAAATATAGAATGCAATACAGAGACACGACACTATGCATAAGTCCAAGCCATTGTAGCGATGTGATCCCTGGCAACTATATGGAATAAGTCTCATCAATTGTGCGAGCCATATCTTCATATCATTTGATGTTACTGTGTAATAACCAAGTATGTCACAGGATATGTGAAGATCATAGACAGTGTACATCCAGAGATCAAAAAGGTGTATCTGGAAACGAGAATTCGATATCAAATCATATATATATATATATATAATTATATATATATAGTGACAGCAAGCTAGAACCACAAAGCTATAGATTCCAACTATGCAAGTACAATTATGCGAGCTTCAGGAGATATGTGCCTTAGTGCAAACCACAAGGTGAATTACATTCCATAGTATGTATCAGTGATTGCAACCATACGTGAGATACATCACGTTACATAAATGCAGATACAAACTTCCAAGCCTTTGTAATGTCACGACATGCCACAATTATCAGAACAAAGAATGCGAACGTCTCAAAATTTATTGCAAAGATTCATCCATCATAATGCACCAAGCTAAGAACATACTCTATTATAACTAGAAACCAAAAGACAAGTCTTTTGAGAGATACGAGACAAGCCATGGGATACTTTAATCAAATCCCAACCGAGTCATCTTCTCTCCTCATACTTTAAACCACTTTAGCTCTGAAACCATGTTGGAAAATTGGGAGGGTTGTAGAATTGTTTAAATTTTCTTTTTTCATAATAATTGTTTGTGAATTTAGTTTGTATTTTTATTAATCTTTATTTTGATTCTTTCATTAAACAATTACCATAACATGAACATGAAGATCATAAAAGCAAAAGAACATGGCTCCAAGATAGGACAAAACCCCTCCAAGGGAAAAACCCATAAACTTTTCTTCTTATAATATCAGATCAAATGAGATATCCAAGACCCATAACCACAAAAAATTCCACTAAATGCCAAGTCAAACCTTCCTTCTTTCCAGTAGATTTATTAGCAAGAGACCAACAACAAAATATGTACCAAGGTAGATCTTTCACAAACTCTAGCTCAAAAAAATATCCTCTTTCAAACTTCAACCCTCCACTTCTTTGCGCTTTCTGCAATATTTCATATCACAATTCATCAAGTGTGTGTGT
>APFE031289347.1:5424-17142 GCA_000404065.3 Pinus taeda
AATATTTTTTTTTAATATAACTGTACAATATAACATGTCATGCAACAACAACCTCTCAACGAAACAAAACGAAACAAAACAAATTAAAAACCTAATTTACTCTTAATGAAACAAAAGACATATTTGCAATGCACTGAGTGTTGGAAACACCTATTTTAAGTGTGATATCACCTGTTTTAAGAAGATATGGTTTTTTGAAGTTCAGGGGTTTTGTTGCCTTTGAAATGAACGAGAAGAGCATATCGGAGGTCCGAGAACATATCACAGATCGAAATCATAGTTTTCTGAAAGCAGTAGCAGGGGAGGGCAGAGGAAACACCAATCACCGATACTGGAGATCGGAGGTTCCAGTGATCCCGCATATCGTCGATCGCAAATGTCAGAGATCCAAGGTACAGTGTATATCGGTGATCGGAGGTCCATGGCAATCAAAAATCGCATATCGAAACATCAGAAAACATGGAATTCAATGCTTCATGTAGCATAGCTCCGATATTGGCATATCGACAGTCTGCGAGTCCAGGTGATATTGACGATCGGAAGTCCATGGCGCATAGTATATCGACGACTGGAGGTCTTGGGTGAATTGGCGATCGGTGATCACAACAGAGAAAGACATGTCGCAAATCGACAATCGACGATCTTAAAGTAAAAATTATAAAGGAATTGCGAGAAAAGAATGTCGATGGTGTTAAAGCATCGGGAGGACTGAAAACAATTTAATAAAGGAAATCAGTCCCAAAACCAGAAGAGGGCGGGCCTTTTCTCTCTCCTCCAACTGGACACATGGCAACACATTATTGGATCTAATAAAGACACGGGGCAACTGACATCATCATGATGCAGAACTATGAAGGACATGTAGCATGCTGATTTGGCATCTTCAGGGTCCTACGGGGGCATATCTGAGTGACACATGTCACCACTCAGGAAGTGCCACATGGCAGTGATGACGTCACATCAACAATAACAAATCAGAGGTTGAGGCTTATTAGCACCTTGTAACGTAGTGCACACACGGGAAAGTGCAATAAAGGGGCCCCAATGTGGGGGCTGGCCTGCGGTCCCAACAACATTAAAAAAAACCAAAGGCGGAGCTGGAGGCCAAGCACTAATTGGCTCTCACAATCAGAGTTCAAAAACATGTTGCGGCTCCAATATAAAAGCTCCAACTGGAAACCTCTGATATAAAGGCTAAGCCCCAGGTTATAGCCCTCAATCCTATGATGAAGAAATACTGAAAGGGGCTAAACCAAAGGGGGTCGAAGGAGATCATGAGTTGTTGTTCTGTAATGCATTTTAGAGTAAAAGTCTCAATGTCGCGATGCCCCGATAGTATGGTACAGGGCTTTGAAGACAGATGGGTCGGAAGCTGAGGCATTGAATAAAGGCATGGTGCAGTGGTAAATCAGTATGGGGACTCAGGAAGACTTAACGCCTCAGCATGGAGCTCCACTCAGTCATAAATGTAAAGGACTGCCCGAACAAACTCTGCTTCTGTTCTTTGACAAGCAAACACAATCGATCGCTACCAACTCTAGAGAGTGGTGAAGCCATACATTTAAGGCGAAAGTGACACGTGAACCAACTAAGCAATAGAGAGGCACATCATGGCAGAGACGTGGCCTAATCAAGGGCCTTCACAGGAAAAATAGAGGGATACTTCCTCCACCATATTTCTGTTTTCCGTTTTCTATTATTCTTAATTTCTTTTTATTTTCAAGAACGAAATCAAATCCTTTGCAATTATTTTGGGCAATAGAACTATCGCACGCCGGGACATCTAGTTAATCAGATAGCTGACCCTTGACTGAGATATTTTGTAAATGTTGATTCCAAGCTCTCCCTCTCCTTATAAATAGGGGGAAGAAATAGTTAATAAAGGTTCCCAAATTATGCATCCAAGGTGGTTCAAATTCCATGGTTCCATTTTGGTTCTAATTGCTTTTTTCATAAGGGACTTGAGTAATGCACTGATGAATGTAATGGACTGGTAATTGGACTCATTTGGAAGGATGAATGAAACTCTTTGGTGATTATAATCAGAGCAATGTGCAGTATGTTTTCCCCTTAATAAATCTCATTTCATATATGTTTTTCTTTCCTTGAAATTGTGTAATGAAGTTGTCAGTCTCATACTCTCATGGTTATATGTATGCTGCTAAGTAGTAACAATACCTGTGTATAAGACAAATTTACTTGTGTTAATCTATAACCTACAGTACCTGTGTATAAAAAAGATTTACTTGTGTTATTCGATCAACCTGCAACACTTGTATGAGCACAGATTTACTTATGATGTTTGGTGATAAATGTACCCATGAGGTATATGGCATGAAACCTTAATTTGTGCTCCACTCTTTCCTCGCTTTTATCTCCTCCCTCTTCCATACTTCTGCTGGAATATTGTTGCTTAGGATTCTGTCTTGTTTAGAGACTTATGCATCTATTTCCCTCCTTTCTCTCCTCCTCTTCATTTTACTACAACACCAATATTAAAACTGCATGTTGTTGTGTGTCAACCAACAGAACGAGACATTTCTCTTTGAGATTAGCCTGATTTACCCCATTAGTATTTAGATCCATGTATTTGTTTCAGTCTACCTTGATGAAGGGGTATTGAACCAAGCCTCTTTTATTCTCTTTTTCAAATTTTGTGACAATTGGAGTGCAACAAAAAGCCCCCATTGATAATCTTCCATGAAATCCTCTATTTAAGATGTCCTAGGCAGTAGTCTACAATCAACCCATAGGTTGTCTCTCGGAAGATTTCTATATCTCCTGGAGCACTTGTGCTACAGGTGCTAGGAAAAGAGAAAACATCTACAATATAATTTTTTATGGTGATTTTGATGTATATTTTATTTTATTCAGTAATAAATAAAAATTAAAAAATACTCTCCTTATTTCTATAATTACATATCCGTAAACAAATTTCTTCTACTCATTATTCATTTGTATAATCCAATATACTTAAAATCAATTAAAAAAGTAAAACAAACTGAAAAAATGAAGATTTAAAGAACTTAGATATAATTTAGTAGATTTTCAGAACAATATTGAAAAAAAATTATATCAAATAATATAGAAAAAAATATCTTTTGATTTTATCAATCATACACAATATTAAGTATCAAAATAAATACAATACAATAAAATATTGTATTGAATAATAAGAAATAAAACGATTGTATAAAAAAAATTTTAAATATAATTATATATATATAAATTATGTAAAACTGGATATGTAAAGTCATTTTTAATGTTTACTCACTCTTTGTTATTATATTATATTATAATATATATATTATTTATTATATATATATATTATATATATTATATATATATTATATATAAATATATATATAGGTCGATGTCCCGTTGCAAAAGCACCTTATGGGCCTATTCAGAAAAGCCTGAGCGAGAGGGAGAGATGGATTTTCGGGAGCGGTTGTATGTGACTCGAACCTGCATCGAAGCCAGTTAGGGTTTCACCTTGGATATTCTGCAACCGCTTGCTCCGGTCTTGTTCTCCTTCCTTCATACTGACAATACTGACGGCCTTTCTGTTGATACTTCGAGGCTTTTTCTTTGTACTGTTCATTCTAACCCGGTAGTTGGTGTGGTTCCCATTTTCCCTCGTGGTTTGTTGACTATCAGTGGAATGGACACGAACCTACTCGGAAGACCCTTTCGCATTGGTCCCCATCTAGACGACCACTCCCCCTTCAATTTCGAAAGTGTCTTTGCCCTTGCCCCCTGCAACCCTTGACGATTACTCCTTGGATTTTACTATGTCGTATCATTCTAACCCTAGCTCCTCATGTCCGGTAGACCTGTTGGCCAATGTCTCCCTCCCCTTGTCGGATTCTGATATCCCTCCTCCTTCTCCAACTTCCCTGCTACATTTCCTGGCAACCTGCATTGACCTTGCCTCTTCACTTTACCCCCCAGGGTATTCACTTACTCCATTTGCCAGCGATATATCTCTCCCCTCATCCACCATGTCGACAAGCCTCTCTCCGTTCATTCCCTCTCGACCATCCTCTGATCACCTGATAAACCCTGTTTCTGGCCCACCCTTAGCGGGGTTTCTTGAAGGGACATTGTGCTTCCAGGTGGAGGGCGACTCCGAAATGTGGGTGGAAGAATAGGATCTTCCTCCAGTGCCCTCCTTGGGTACTCAAGCCACCAAGCATTAGAAGAAAGGGAAGAAATAGAAGTGTGTTAAGGCAAAGAATCAGGACGTTTCTCTTAGTTTTGGGGAAGGAATACAGATGGGGGAAGTTGTGGACACTACGGATCGAGGTCTGGTCGGGTGAGTTCGTGGTCGTACCTATTCATTTTCCAGACTTCAACAATGGATTTTGCTATTTAGGGGCATATTCTTACAGATTTGTCATTTGTTACAACCCTTGCGCGAGGCTGGTTTTCTCTGTTCTTCCAACGGGCTGATTATACATCATGGGTACTCTCAAAGTATTGGCATATTGAGCTCACTTCGGTCCTATTAAAGAGATGGAGCCCTATGTTTGATCCAGAGCAGGAGCAATTGGGAGTAGGTCCTCTTTGGGTAAGACTACCCAGCTTGCATTTACATTTCTGATCTGATGACATTTTCAAGCGCATTAGTAACGCGCTAGGTACCTAGCTCGACCATGAAAAATCCTACATTTCTTCTGGAAATAAGTCTCTGGCTCATATCCTAGTTCACTTGGACAAAAGGTAAGGGATGGAGGAGCATATTACCCTCTACTCGAAACACATCACCTGCATTCAAATTTTGGATTATGAAGGGGTGCCCTTTTGGTGTAGACATTGTTACAAATTTGGGCATCTCTATAAGGATTGCCCCCTGGTTAAGAACTCCACCGCTCGTGTGGATCAGTCCGAGGAACAGGAGACTACCCCGGGCACTAAAGCACATAACACTCCTCTTGGTTCTATTCCATTATCTTCAGCTAAGGATTGCGAGAAGAAGCACGACACTACTCAAATCTAACCTCCCTCGCTTCTTGTCACCAAGGCACGAGCGACGGTAGTTGCTGCGCTCTCTCTGGGTAATTCTCATTCTTTCACCTTTGTCAATTCTATTTCTGCCTCCGCATCTTTGTTTTTTCCTCTACTTCTCATTGTAGCTCTGTATTTGCATCTGCCCCCCCTCCTTTACTTGCCCTTTGTCCAACACTCCCCTATTTATTCTTGTACTCCACCCTCCTTGTTGGATCCCTCCCCGTCAGCTTCTCATTCAGAGGCTTTAGACTTCTCCCTCCCCTCCCATTCCTATAACCTATGCTCCTTGAATTGCCCCCTGGTACGTGTTCCCTGTGGAATTGGCATCATCTCCCCCCACCTTCCCTCTGAGCCTTCTTGGGGGCGCCCATCCTCTATCTCGAGAGCTATTTTTCAAGCCGGTAGAGATGTGGTTGTTGGTCGACATCTTTTTATTAATCAAGTTCTTAGAGCATAGAACACCAATGTGTCCTCCCCTCCCCATGAAGTGGCTCTCCCTTAACTGCCAAGGGTTAGCTAGTCCCGCCAAAAAACTAGCATTTAAAAGACTCATGGCTTCTGAGAGGGTGGATGTCATTTTCCTTCAGGAGACACTTGGGCTTATTAACCAAATTATACCTGCATTAGAATCTTTGGTACCTGGATGGCTTTTCCATGCTCTGGATGTGTGAGGGAGATCTAGGGGTATTGCTTTTGGACATAACCCTAGATTGGTCAAACTGAACAACATCTGGGGAGGACATGGATACATTGGAGTGGACATTTTCTCTTCTGATCTCTATTTAAATATTTTACTGATCAATGTCTATGGTCCCTGTCACAAAAGGGCTACCTTCTGGGAACATCTTCTCAAATCTAGTCCCCTACAAGCTGAAAATATTATTTTGGATGGTGATCTTCATTTATCCATTGGACATGCTGAATCATGGGGACACAGTGCCCAGATCAACTCCCTATATGACTCTATTGAATCACTCCTTGAGGAGCATAGGATTTTTGATAATCCCATGGCTCGTCTCCAGCCGATTTGGAGGACTCGAAAGACAGGGGAGGCAATGTTGGCTCACAGACTAGATCATTTCCTCATTAAGGAGAGACTCATTGGAAATATCCACAATTAGAGATAATGGGTTGGATCGGGGGGTATATCAGATCACTCTCCCACCTATCTTGAAATCAGTGGACCTGATCACAAACCCAAAGCTCCTTTCAAATTCAATGTTACTCGGCTGAAGGATCCCGATTATCTTCGCCTTGTCTCTGACTATTGGAAGGCAAATCCCCCCAGCTTGGGACGATCTATCTCGGAGAGGTTCTATAACAATCTCATTAACCTCAAGTGTATTTCTATGAGATGGGCCCATAACAAGAGATTTCAAGATGATAACTCCCTTCATTCTATCGAGACCGAGATAGCTAGCCTCAAGGATGAATATGGAAGAGGCTATCTGACTGAAAATTCAAAATCACATCTCATATCCTTAGAAAATGATTGGGACATAATATTGAAGGACAAGGAGGAATCTTGGAGACTTCAGAGCAAAGAAATTTGGCTAAAAGAGGGTGATGATAACACTAAATTGGTCATCGTGCTATCAATACTATCTGGCAGATGACTAATGATCATTGACAGAGAGTCCATAAATTTCACCAATTGGCATCTCTAGGCTCATCTCAATTTCAAAATATTTATAGAGCTCCTCGTGATGCATCGTTGGTTGAAGTTATAAGAGTGGCTCGATTGTTTCCCTGCTATGTGGAACAGGTGGATGTCGAGGATCTTCTTAAGCCAGACTCGATGGGGAAGCCGGAGAACACTCTTAAATGGTTTAAGAATGATGGCTGCTCTCACAACAAACCACAGTGCTATTACAAGATGAACAAAAAATATTTGCTCTCACAACAAACTACAGTGATGTTACATGCTCTCTTAGCAGACTATAGTGTTGTTAGAGACTCTCACAGCAAACTACAGTACTATTACAGACTCTCACAACAAACTACAGTGTTGTTACAGGCTCTCTTAGTAGATTGCAGTGTTGCTATATACTCTCACAGAAAACTATAATGTTGTTACAAACTCTCATAGCAAACTGTAGTGTTGTTATAGACTCTCACAACAAAGTACAGTGTTGTTACAAGAGGAACAACATTGTTTTTATTTTCAACCACGCAGTCTATAAAAACACAGTTTAAAGATCCCTTTGTAACTCCCAAACGAAGGATCTTTTTGGGAAATCGCTCATGAGTTGCCAAATAGACCCTGCTCTGCACAAAACCCAAATGCCATAATTTTGAAATTCATCTTCCTTTGATAAAAAATTGACCCGCAAAATTGGTGACGGTTTTCCTTTACAGATTTTCTTTCTTTTGTTTGCTTGATACAAAGTGCTCTGTATTCTTGAATCTGAAATGTAAAATGACTCTTCCCAATACACAATATTGGATGCAAGAATACTGGATTAAAATATTAACTGAAATATGATTCTCTAGGTTCTCATTTAAATGTAAATAACAGAGAAAATACAGTGCAAGAATTCCTCATTCAACATAACAATTTAAAGACCAAATCAATTTCAATATTCAGATATTAATATTATGGTTCACAAACTCACAAACACATATGAAAATAACTATCTCACACACACACTTACAGATTTGATTTGTTGATACAAAAAACCACTAGTCTAAGAAATGTTGTTCAATTAACTTCAATCTCACACAAAAATTTCTAGCACCCCCAAAAATGTTCCTCCTCTCTCCTTCAAAAGTAAAAATCCACTGTCCAAGAAATGAATTCATGGATGTGAACCAATTTCCCTTAGCCCTAACTACCTACTAACTCTAAAATCATTACTTTTAACTAGATATTCCTAACTAATATTAATTGAACATCATTTTTTTTCAAAAATAAACTTTAAAATGTTCTAGCCTTGACATGTGATCAATCCATCACATTGCTAGGCTCTTGGTATGACTTTAATAACTTATCATTTTTATGTGCTCGGCCTAATGCACCTTCATCAAAGAAGGACAAAGTCTTGGACCAAATGGTTGGCCTGTTGAGTTCTATACTGCATTCTTTGACTTATTAGGGGAGGATATACTCAGCATCATTGAGGAATGTCGCACTTCGGGGTGCAACTTGACATTCATTGCTGTCATCCTGAAGACTGATTGTCCTACATACTTCAATGACTTTCGACCTATTTCCCTATGCAATTGTATCTACAAAATCATTATCAATCGTCTCAGACCCATTCTCTCACCTCATATCTCACCTGAGAAATTTCCTTTTCTCAATAATCGCCAAATTTACGATGCTATTGGAATGGCTCAAGAGGTACTTCACTTTATCAAAACAAAGAAAATGAAAGGTATGATTCTTAATAGTGATCTTACTAAAGCTTTTGATCGCGCTAGCTGGATTTATCTGAGGATGCTATTAACACATCTCTGATTTCCTTTGGAGTTCAACAATTGGATAATGTGTTGCATCACTAAGGATTCTTTCAGTGTTCTCATTAATGGCTCAGCGTCCCCTTTTTTTCATGCTGAAACAAGACTTAGATAGGGATGCCCACTCTCTCCTCTATTATTTCTGCTTATCATGGAAGGCCTAATCATCTTATCTCAGAAGAGCTCCAATTAGGTCATATCCAAGGCATTAAGATTACAAATAACTGCACCTTAACACATTTATTATTTGTAGATGATGTCCTTATCTTTCCTAATGGAGGTATTAGGGATCTGACAATTTTACACTCTATAATGCTTCTTTTTAGCACTGCTACAGTAATGGAGTGAAATGCTCGAAAATCCACCATCATAGCATCGGGATGTTCTCCCCACGAGATTCAATATGCTCTCCATAGGTTTCCCTTTACTCTTCAATCCTTGGATGATGGTCTCAAGTACCTTAGCTTCAAAGTCAAGCCTTTACATTATAGAATTGCTGATTGGACCTGGTTGGTTACAAAGATTGAACACAGACTCAACACTTGGCATCATAAATACCTCTCCAGGGTTGGTTGTATTTTACTCATTAAATCCGTTTTGGAAGAAACCCCAATTTACTGGATGTCAATGGCTCAAATCCCAAGGGGTATCCTCATTCATATTCAAAGACTATGCTACATATTTCTATGGAAGGGAAGACAGGATGGTCGAATAGGTTTGTTGGGAATTAATAGCCCTCCCGAAGAAATGGGGAGGGTGGGGCATAAATAATCTGGCTTACTTCTCCACTTCCCTGGGGGCCATAATGGGCCAGTAGATCCTCATTGCGCATAGTATGTGGACTGAGGTTGTATTCCATAAATATATTTGGCCCCTACGAACTCTATATTGGATTCGGATACCTTCTTGGAACAAGACTGGCATCTCGATGATCTGGAAAGCGGTTATCAATTCTATTTCATATATTCGGGATGGATTAACCTGGAGGATCAGGTTAGGCTCCTCTATTCGGGTGGGTCTGGACCCAAAGACTGGCAATGGTAATGCCTATCGTCTTCATCATGATTTGATTATTTTCTTATCAAACACAGGCATCACACATCTTGATCATATTACAGACCCTAGGAATACTAACTTATTTTCTTAGGCTTGGAAATCAGTCATCCAAATTGGTATCCCCAACATATGGCATCAAGATTGGCTTAACTACCTAAATGCAATCACTGAATCACATTTTAGGATCATTGATGGGGATGATGAACTGATATGGGCACATGTAAAGCATGAGATATACACCCCCAAGGATGGATATCTTGTCATATTATCTACAGACCGACCACCCGTAATTGGTTGGTGGTGGAGAAATGTGTGGAAGATGAAAGCTCTCCTTCACTCTAAACTATTCATGTGGACAGTCCTCCGTAATAAAGCTTGCACTAGTGACAACCGTATGAGGCGTTCCTTTTATGGACCCACATGGTATTTTTTATGTTGATAGCACTCCGAATCCATTGAACACCTTTTCTGCACTGTCCTATTACAAAGGAATTTTGCGCTTTGATTCATTCTTCTCTTCCATTATCTAACTGTTGGTAAGGAAATTCTATACATTAGGCTTGGAAATCATGGTGGTCTCTGGTTAGGTCGCTTAAGGCTAAGAATCTCCCCTTACTAGTCTGCTGGGCCATTTGGCTTGCTAGGAACAAGGTCATCTTCTGCAACACCTCACCTATCTAGAACCTTGCATCTACCTATGTCTTGTCTATTTACTCCTTTATTCGAGATGAAGATAAGCCCTCCCTACAACGTACCATCATCCCCGAATTTATTGATGAAAGTATCCCCTGGGCCTATTTCGATGGGTCTACTCAAGCTATGGGTTATGGGGGGGGTATATTATATCTATCTGAGACTCACTTCTTCAAAATCTAGATGGGATTGGGTAATGGGAAAAATAACTATGCATAATTGATTACCCTCAAACATCTTCTTCAATTTTCATTAGAGAAACAGTGTAGGCATCTGCAAGTATATGGTGACTCCAAGATCATAATAAACTAGTTCAACAATATATCTAACTGTCATGCATATTCTCTGAGACACATATTGGATGATGCAGTTCGTTTGAGGGCTCTTTTATATTCCATTGTATGTCATCATATTTACAGGAAACGTAATCAGGTTTCCGACCAGCTTTCCAAGGAGGTTGTGGTAAGGCCTCAGGGTACATGGCTGATTCAGGGGCAGCTGGATGAGGAACACTTCCAGTATTATCATGGGCCATACATTGACATTAGAGCATAGGGGTCGTGAAGGCCCATGATTACTTGTTTATTTTGATCTTTATCATGTACATATTTTTTCGAACACTATGTTGTCTATATCATATTTCGACATGTAAATATGCTCACATTATCAGCACCCCCATTGGGGTTTTTAGTACTCTGTATATCCGAAGGGCGAGTCGCCCCATCCTACTACATATGCTTCTTTAAGCATCTAAAATATCAAAATAATAATAACACACACACACACACACATATACATATATTATCAAAATAATAATAACTTATTATTCTAAACAATATTTTATTAAAATTAAAAATAAATTTAGTATTTTTTTATATTAATTAATTTATAAGTTTTTTAACGTTTATATGGATTATTTATAAATTATGTAATGTTCATGTTAAACATTTTATTATTTTTTTAACATTCAACTCTCTAGTAGTTTTATTTCTACAGTATCTAATTACATGGTTGGTGACTATCGCTCCCTTCAGAATCTATGTAAAGAAAATATGGTGACAGGTCTTCCAATGGTATCTTGCAGAGATGGTGTTTGTTTCAGATGTGTACTCGGAAAACATCATCGGGATAATTTTGAAAAATGTGCCTCTTGGCATGCCTCAACCCCTTTATAGCTTGTGCATAGTGATTTATGTGGTCCACTTCCTGTTGCTTCATTCTCTGGCTGCAAGTATTTCTTAACTTTCATTGACGATTTCTCCAGACGCACTTGGGTATACTTCTTTAAACTCAAGAGCGAAGTATTTAACACATTTTTGGCCTTCAAAGCCTTTGTTGAAAAACAATCTGGACATCAAATTCTTAAGCTAAGAACTGATAATGGTGGAGAATATGTTAAAAACACATTCATCAACTTTTGCACCGAAAATGGAATTCAAATGCAACATACTGTTCCATACACTCCACAACACAATGGTGTAGCTGAAAGGAAAAATC
>APFE031289349.1:0-12349 GCA_000404065.3 Pinus taeda
GCAGCGGAGGCAGGCAAGCAGCGAAGGAGAGTTGAGCCAGTGATTGATTCAGATCTGAGTTGTATTGTGTGTAACAGAGGTGGAGATACTTGTGAGAAGTATTATGCTGTGTAATGTTACATGACTCAATCATTAATATACAGATAGTTGGGGTTTTTAGCGAGATGCTTTCCCCGGGATACATACTGTGTTAATGTGTGAATGCTCTTTATGTTTTATTGTTATTGATGCTGCTATATTGATGATCAACGTAGAGGAGCTTATGTATTGTGTATGTTTTCCGCAATAGTACATGATCAGGATAATCTCTGTTGAATATGTGTTAAATTATTCAAAATTTCTACAAAAACAGTGAGAATAATTTTTTTAACGCAACAATGTAGTTTGTATTTAAAAGCATCAATGTTGTAATTGTTATAGGAGCATCAAGATGGTTGAATTCGTTTCTATTTTTTAAAATCTGGAAACAAGTGCGTACTAGTGCTATTTTTCTTGAAACAAATCGGTCTGTTTTTGTACAAAAGCATTGATATGATAACATATATTTTTTTTCAGAATGCCAAAAACTGGTGTTGGTTTTATTTAAATGCCTCGGTGCTGGTATTATTTAAATGCATCAATGGGATTTGTTTTGATAAGCACACCGGTCATATTTAAAATCTATCTGAAATTTATTTTCATATAAATTACATATTAATATCAAATTATCCTTTAGGGACACATCCACATGAATTACAATAGTTCATAGTATACATTTTCCACTTAAAATCACCTTATTCTTGAAAAATGGTTTGAAAACGATATCGAAATTCAAATTGTGGTTATATGGTTCTCGAGATTAATTTTAGATATGCACACAAAATTTTATTTTTGATTTTTCTCAAATGCAGGGACAAAATATCAATAATATCCAATGGTTAATTCTTCAAATCCCAGCTCATTCCATATTGCTGATCAAAGTCCTTCACATAATTCCCCCTTTCCATCTCCATTAAGTTCAAATTTTATTTATATTTTGATTATCTAATTGGGATTTTTTTTAATCCATGTCAATTTGAAAAAATATGTATTTGAGTTTGCAGGATCCTGATTAAGAATCGAATTTAGATGCATAAAATATTCCTCCATTTAAAAAACATCGAAAGCTCTTATCAGGAGCAACATATCGCAAGTAGTCGTTAGATGAAAATGGACAACCTCTCCACTCTGCCAATTATAACATGGCATCTTCCAACCACAATCCTCGATCAACGATAGTAGTAATCGTTTGGTATAATATAATTTCAACAAACCAATTACATTGACGTGCTTACTAATATCATTCATATTATACTAATGACATTCAATATTTTTTGAAATTAGGATTCTAGTGATGATGAGCGACCCACCTACCATCTACCAATGCACCCCACTACAACGTCAACTCAAGCGAAGGTTGCATTAAGAGCAAGACTCAGAGAGAAAGCATACAAATAATGGTTGAATCAACCACCTATTCAATTCCCACTATGTCCAGATTCATCAATTAGGAATGACTACAACAATAGTAGTTCTTCATCACATGTTGGAAATGGAGGCAATCAAATAGAGGTTGGTATGGATGATTACTTACGGGATACGACTGCCATGGAGGCAACATTTTTAGATGCATTCTAGAACGATGAGCTAGGGGATGATGCTCATATCACTAATACCTTATTCGAAATCATGAATTCTGCTTCCACCAACCCTCTCTTTGGACCTGGAGGCAAGTCAAAGTCCACTTAGATGGGGACAATGATGATTCTAAACAACTTGAAAGCAAGGTTTGGCATGCCAGATGCATGTTTCTCGAAAATATTGAGGTAATTCACCTGCATGATCAATCGATTCCCTTATATTTTGAGAAATATTGTCACACAATCAACATTTAAAATGGTTGGTTTTATGAATGTTAAATATTGACATTGTACAATTATATTCCCCACCAACTGTAGGTTATTCAAAGATAAGGTTCTTTCGAGTGATAATGTATTTTTGAGTAGCTGGGAAGAGGCAAAACAATTGTTGAAAATGTTGGGTGTTGAGTGCATATCATATCATGCATGTCCGAATGGTTGCATTTTATATAGAGATGAATATGCAGATAAAAAGATATGGCTGAAATGGAGGCATGATAGGTACCTTAATTTGAAAAAAGTGGGCAAATCACATGGTCCTCCTCATAATATATTATGTCACATGCCTATAATCCCAAGGATTCAAAGAATATTTTGTTGCAAAGAATTAGTTACGTTGTAAGGATGGCATGCCTCACATAAAAGTGACACAAGAGTTTTGTGAATCCCAACAGATTTAATAGCCATGAAGCATATAGAGGATACACGGACTGAAAAATTCAAAGATGAAGTAAAAATTTTACGACTCAACATAGTCATGGATGGCGTCAACCCATATTCCCTCCAAAACACCAACTATTCTATTTGTCATGTAGCAATGATCAATAACAATATCCCCCCCATGATTGTATGCGAAGAATGAACATCTGATGTTGGCTCTCATAGTCCTTGGTAGAATACAAGTGAATAATATGGATGTCTACTTACAACCATTGGTAGATGAATTGAAGAAATTATGGGAAGGGATACATGTGTATGATGTATCAAGACCCATCACAACAAATATGAGTTTTACATTGTATGCATATGTGCTTACATCATACATGATTATCTAGGATTAGGAGTTTACTTTGGTAAATTACATTTTTATTGATTTGTTTATATACGTAACAATATTGTTCCGCATATTAATTTAATTCACTGTAATTGTTCATATATTCATGGTCGTTAACATGCTGACCTTTATAAATTAATTTTGTAGGTATTTTAAGAAAAGGATATTGTCTCTCAGCTCTTGGCCGGCTTGCCGCAAAAGAAAAAGAGTGAAGTAGCCAAGTTTGTCAAGAGGCTGGAAGACATTCCTGAAATCTCCCTGCCACCAGAGACCCTAATTCAAATTGCCCTCTCCTTGGCTGAGTAAGCTCTCGTTGGCCAGTTCACTAGTCTATGGCCTTCTCCTAAGACAACTAAGACCTAGGTTAACAGGAACTGGGCTTCTCTGATCAAGAGTAGCGTCACCTCTTACTTCTTAGGAAGAGGGTTTTTCCTCTTCGAATTCACCTCAAAGGATCACAAGGACCTAATATTTCATAATGGCCCTTATTTCATGGGCCCCCAAGGCCTATACCTCAACAGATGGATGCTGGATTTCGACCCTGTAGTTGATGTTCCCAAAGCTGTCCCTGTATGGGTCAGACTCCCTAATCTCCTAGTTCATTGCTGGAACTGGGACTCGTTGAAACACATCGGAAATGCCCTTGGGAAATTCATAGATAGGGAAAATAGCCAAGACCAATATGACTGTGTCATATCTGTGTAGAAGTAGACCTAGAGGTGGGTCTCTCGAAAGCCATCAAAATCAAAGTAGGAAACTGGACCCATTTGCAAAAGCTAGATTACGAGCAGCTACCTTTCAAATGCCGAAAATGTCATGTCTACGGTCACTTCGCTAGAGGATGCCCAGCTAATGTGGAACCAGATAAGGGTAAAGAAGAAGGTTGGAACTAGGTCAAGTGTGCCAGGAAAACCCAAAAGTAGGTTGGTCCAAATGGAAGAGGTCCTCAGGTGCCCCCTCAGCAACCCCCTCCTAGAATGGATCAAGAAAATAAATTCGCTCTTTTAAGCTTGCAAATAGAGGAAACTTAGGAACTAGACAATCAAAAATCAACCCCTCCCTGTAAAGGTACCCCCCCTTCTCCCAAGGGGGCAAGCCTTGATGAGAGTCCCAAAGGAAACACTGTCGAAGTAGAGGAAGATGAACATGAATCGGATTTCTCGGAGGAAGAAGGGAAATAAAAGAATCCCAAGCTTCAATAAGGAGATCCACAAGAGGCCACAAATCAGATCGGGAAAAAAGAGAGCAGGAAACTTTGAAGGATAAGCTCCAAGGCAGCCAGCCAACCCTTGAGAAGCTACTAGTATCAAAAGCAAAGATGGGGAGAAAACAGCCCCAAGGCTCCAAGGGAGCCAACCAAAAATACATATGATGAAGATAGTCTCCTGGAACTGTAGAGGTATGGGGAGTGAATCAAAGAATAAGCCATCAGAAGTTTAATAAGAACAGAAACTCTTAACATACTTCTCATCTAGGAGACCAAACTGGAAGACTCTATCTTCCTTCAGGCAAGTAAAAAACTCTGGAACAAATGTGAGGCGAAAGCAGTCTCAGCCCAAGGGGCTTCCGGAGGGTTGGGCACTCTTTGGAATGCTAGCAAATTCACAGTCATTTTTGAGATCCTCAATACTCACTGATTGCTCTTAAAATTGCAACACTTAGATTCAAAAGAGATTATCAGTCTCTTCAATGTGTACATCCCCGTGAACGTTGTGGAAAAAAAGGCCTGCTGGGACTCCATAAGATCCCAAGCAGATCTCATTAATCTTGAGAATACCATCATAGCAGGAGACCTTAAACTCACTCTCTTATCACCAGACAAGAGAGGAGGTAGCATTGTTTGAGATATGGCAAGGGAATGGGCAGAGGACCTTATGCAGGATTGGGACCTGCTGGACATCAAGCCAATCTCTGGTAAGTACACTTGGAATAATAAAAGAATTGGCCCTGGCCACATTGCTGCTAGATTGGATAGATTCTTACTTCAAAGCTCTTTTCTTCTGCTTGGATTAGAGGCTAGAGTTCATATGATCCCATGCATCACTTCGGATCATAAGCCCATCAAGCTGGAATTGGTGTTTCAGCTTGACCTAGGTCCAATTCCCTTCAAATTTAGCCCGCTCTGGGCTAAGGAATCAGACTTCATGCAATTATTTAAGGGCATTTGGATGTAGCTCATCAAAGGCTCCCCCTTTTTCGTCTAGGAGGAGAAGCTCAGAAGAGTGAAAAGGGCTTTAAAAAGCCAGGCCAAGACTTTGTCCAATCCAACAAATGAAAGAAAAAATCTCCAACGCATTTTGAAAAATCATCATCTTCAAGCTGAAATAGTTGATATAACAAAAGAGATTCTAGAAAAAGAAGCCCAACTCTAGCAAAACTATCACAAGGCTTGTCTAGCAGAAGAAGAGTATTGGAGACTTAAGTCATGTAGCCTTTGGCTTAAAGCAAGGGACAGGAACTCTTTCTTCTTCCATAAACAAGCTCGAACAAGGAAATGTACCAATTCCATTTCCAAAATCAAAGATGGCACTATTACTCACAAAGACAATGCAAGCATCAAAAAATCTGCCTCCCTTCACTTTCAAAGCCTGTATAGTGAAGATATAAATCTGGATCAAATCTCTAATATGATTGATGTGGTTCCCTCCTTGATTATTGTTGAAATGAATCACCTTCTTGAAGCTAAAGTCTCCAAGAATGAAGTCAAGGATTCCCTCTTCACCATGGACCCAGAAAATGCCCCTGGGTTGGATGGATTTACAGCCAGATTCCTCCAATATTGCTGGCCAATTGTGGAAAAAGATCTATACAAAATGGTTATTAAGTCCCAAGCTTGCCAAAAAATTGGAGGGAGCACGAACTTTGCTTTTTTTCTCTCGTCCCCAAAGAAAAAGGAGCCAACACCTTCAATAGGTTTCAACCGATGTCGCTATGTAATATTGGTTACAAACTGATTACTAAAGTCATCGCTAATAGACTTAAGCTCATCCTCCCCAAAGTCATTCTGGAAAGCCAAGGAGGATTCATTCAAGGGAGACATATAGCGAACAATTTCATTCTGGTCCAAGAGGCAATCCATTCAAGTCTAAGGCACAAGGAAAAAGGTATGGTTTTCAAGCTTGATTTAGCAAATGCTTTTGATAGATTCAAGCATAGTTTTCTACTAAAAGTCTTACACAAATTCGGATTTGGGGAGAAATTTATAAATTGGACTCAGGCCTGCATTTCAGAGCCTTGGATTGCTCCATTAGTAAATGGCAGAGTTGCTGACTTTTTCAAAGCCACGAGAGGGCTCAAACAAGGGTGCCCTCTCTCACCCCTTCTATTCGTTATTCAAGCCTCTATCCTCAGCTTCTATTTAGACAAAAAAATGATGGATCGGGAAATTGTTGGGCTTTGTATAGCAAGAGGTGTTAAAAACATTAAACATTCCCTCTTTGTGGATGACAACTTGTTATTTGGAGTTGCCTCTGTGCTTATAGCCTCTAGATTTAAAGGAGTACTTGATGAGTTTTGTATTATTTCGGGAAGCAGTCTAAACAATGGAAAATGCCATATCTATTATTGGAACACCACTTCCAGCATGCTCAATTCCATTTCCATAAATTTTGGTTTCATAGCCTCCTCAAACTGGACTTCCTTCAAGTATCTAAACCTTCCTATATTTCTTAAAAGAGCCTTCAGTAGAGATTGGCTCCCCGAACCGGAGAAATTCAAGAACAAGTTGCTTACCTGGGGCTTTTCCTAGCTCAACATTGTTGGTAAGTCTGTCCTTTTTAAATCAGTCCTTAACAGTCTTCCCTTATTTCAGTTTTCTATTCTTCTTGCTCCCTCTAGCATTCTCAGAAAAATGGAGCAGATCATTTGGAAATTTTTTTGGAAGGGGGGCAAGCAAAATGAGAAAAATATTTTGTTAGTTAGCTAGGATTCCATCTCCAAACTGCTCTTGGAAGGAGGCTTGAACTTCAAAAACCTTGGATATCAAAATATCGTTATGGGAGCTAAGCTCATTTGGAGAATTATTGCTCCTAACCCTGGTTGCGCTCATCTAGCTCTTTGGAAAAAATACTTTAAGGGCAAGCACTCCCACTATCTAGACCATCCTCTACCACTCTTGAATACGCCCTTCCAGAAGGTCTGTTCCAAAGCCTTTCCGCTTATAGATACTCATGCCTACTGGGTCCTCGGCAATGGAAAAAGGATCAACCTTTGGACAAACAGAATTATGAACAATGAGCCACTAGGAGACTGTCGCTCTCTTCAAGCATTGTGGAGTTGGATGAATGATGTTGGAATGTGTTCCCTATGGGATATCTCAGTCTGGAAAGATTCAGTTGGGCTAGTTGGAAACTTGAAACGCCCCTAGATTTGTCTATGGAACGCGAGGATCTGCTCTCCAAGCTTCACGGACTAGCTCCAACGTGGATGCGAAGCAGAGATTCAAGAGGTTGAGGTGTGCAGGCTGGTGGTTATTTTGTTGCTCAAGGATATGCCAAGCTGTGTGAGCACCCCCATGTGGTCACGAATCCAGAGCTGTGGAAAGGGATATGGCATTATCCCTCACTGCCAAAAATAGATTTTTTCAATTGGCTGTTATGCCATTCCAAAATCTTGACAGACGATAATCTTCAGAAGCGTGGCTTCCACAACCCTTCAAGGTGCATACTTTGCAAGGTAAATCAGGAAAGCGTTTCTCATTTGATGCTTGAATGTTCCTTTGCATTGCAGATCTGTACTGCACTGTTGGAAACTTTGAGTTCTAGCTTTGAGTTGCCTTCCTCTGCTGCTGATTTTTTTGTCAAATGGCTGCAAAGGTACCCTGGTCCTCCTCCAAAAAACAAAATTATTAGAGCTGCTTGGTTTATTCTCCCTAAAATTACCTGCTGGCAGATATAGCTTGAGTGAAACAAAAGGATTTTCAGAAAATGCGAGCTGGATGTCAAGCTAGTGGTAGTTAAAATCAAATTCCAGTTAAAAGAGTGCTTGAGAGACCACAAAGATGATTTAAATCTCACCCAACAAGATAAAAATTAGGGATCTTCTCTCGATCTTGAGTTCCAAAAATTGGCAAAGAGTATCTCCCTCCAAAAAGTTTGGCAAATAAGGGCTACAGCGAAAGAGTTCCAAGGATGGATTGAAAACCATCAAGGGCACTCTCTATTTTTTGATGGGGATACAAAGGGCAATCCTGGAAGAGCTGGTGCTAGAGGAGTTATATTGAACCCAACTGGTTTTAGGATTCACAGTTTCGCCTGGGGTTTGGGCATCGCTTCCAACATTCAAGTTGAGGCTTTGGCTCTTTTTCAAGGACGCAATATTTTGAAAGTGTTGAACATCAGGGAGGCTAATGTTATTGGAGACTCTCAGGTTATTATTAACACTATGGTGACTCATTCTAAACCAAAGGACCTAAGGCTAGCAAGGCTGATTCACAGAATTTCAGACCTTAGAGACTCTTTCCAGAATTTGAATTTCTATCATGTGTTGAGAGCCAATAATAAGGAGGAGGACACTGAAGCTAACAAAGTAGCCCTTCTTATGGCTGATGCCCTGCTCAGAGGCGGACAGGAAATATGGGAACCAATTCCTTAATTTAGAAAATTGTCATGTTTTATTGCCTTCTATTAAATCAGTTTGTTTGTATCCAAAAACTTGGGAAAATATCTGAAATTGACCGCATAGTAGCAGCTAAGAAGAGATGTGAGCTAAACGTAATTGTCACGGTCTTGCAAGGCTGTTCGGCACTTCTGGATTTAGATTCGCCCTTTGTAATCTGCTCTTTGGCATTAAGGCCAAGTTTCTAATATAACCACTACCTGTTTCTATAAAAATAAATAAAAATAAAAGGGTATCATGGATGTATTTTTTTGTGGGATTTTTTTGAAGGCTAGGTGGTATGACCACCTACAAAAGCCATTATATGACTGCTCCAGGGTATTCCTCCCTAAAGAACACCCTTACAGAAGAGCAACATCTTCTTTCAATGGTAAACCAGAGAGAACCCAAAGGCCTACAATAATGACATGAGTTGAATGGATTAGAGCATATGAGAGAGAGAAGGAGAAGGAATTTGCATAAATGTTCGATTCAAATGGGGCGCCTATGTTTGATGACCCATAATTATTTGACACCTATGTCGAGAAATTTTTGATTGGGATGAAAAGGAAATCTGTCTTTTATGAGATCCCATATTGGGAGCATCTAAAGATTTCCCACTTACCAGATCCCATGCATATATTTAAAATTTTTCATCTTCTTTATGGAGGCACATATCATCAAAAGAAAGTGAGACATTGGTTGTTAGGAGAGATGTTATTTCTTCAAAAACTAAAAAGAAATATTGGCTAAGACAAGAAACTAGAGGAGAGGCTAGTACCTCTTGGTCTTTCAAAGAAGTTGATGTCCCATGGATTAAAAAAAATTGATCTTTCTTTGGCAAAGGAAGATATAATGAGTGTGAGGGTTCCTTCTTTATATGGGTCTTCACTACAACACTTATTCACTATGGAAGACTATTTGTTAAGGTATAAATCACATGACCATTGAACCTTTTAAGAGTACGTACGCAAAAACATGATTTTATTATTTTATTTTTATTTTTATGTATATTTTATAATTGATTTTTGTATAATGTACTATTTACTGTGCAGTTTCATTACCCTCTTCTCATGCGTGGGTGTGTGAACTATGAATTTCCCCAAGACCTATGACATGCCATATATAAATTATCTGCATTTGTACATTGGATCACATCAAAGGAGATTCATATGGCTAAAATTCCACGGTGGCGTCAAGAGATAGCTAAGATTGTGTGTATATTTTAGAAGGAATTACCAACGAGTTTCATGGACTTGTAGGTTCATCTTCTAATTCACCTAGTAGATGAGGTTGAATTAGTTGGGGTGGTTTCTTATCATTGTGTCTTCCTCTTAGAGAGGTACAAGAATAAATTGAAATGTTTTGTTTGACAAAGGGAAAAACCAAAGGGGTCTATGGAAAAGGGGTATATATTGTATACGTATTTATATTATGCTAGTGAGTACATCAAGCAGATTGATAACACACCAGGTGCAATGATTTGGGATGAAGAAAAAAGAGAAGGGGAGCTTCTCAAAACAAATGGAAAGAGGCACAAGATAAAGAGTAAGTGTAGGCTTATCATTTGTCAAATTACCACATAGTAACTATTCACACTAGAATTCATATTAATGCATATTTTGATATCATACGTATTTTATATATATCTATATATATAATATATATATGTATATGTATATATATATATTATATATAATATATATATATATATATATATATATATATCTATATATATATATATATATATTATATATATATATAAATATATATATTATATATAAATATAATATATATATATATATATATATATATATATATATATGTTGGTTTGATTTCATCAGTGGATTCAGAAATCGAAGCCATCAACAAATTCATTCTTTACAATATGGAAGACTCACAACCCTATGTCACATTATACAAAGAGAAGAGGAGGAAATGGGACAGTGATAGGAAAGAATTCAAATGGTTGAATGGTATAAGTGTGCCTTATCCTGATCATTTAAAAGAGAATATGCCAAAGACATGCCCTAACAGTTGGGTTGTTGATTAAGTCAGAGAGAAATATAATGCATCTAGTCGTTTCCCGTGTACTGAAGAGGATATGCTAAACATAGGGATTAGGTGCAACAACTTGATAATTATAATCTCTTTTTGGACAATTTTGACTTCGTACTGCACCTTTGAATTGTAACATCTATATATATTTTATATTTTTAATTATGTTCGGGTTATTAAACACATGACACTGTGATTTTTCCACTTTTTTTATAGGTGTGTTTGTTCCCATCTATGTGGGCATATGGACATTATTTTCGCACAAAGAATGTTGATGATGGATGCATGACACAAGACTGTGGAGTGGAAGTTGAGTTCCACCAATCTAGTCGTGCTATCCACTGTGATCAAAACCTAATGTAAGGGACGTTAGGTTATGTTGGAAAGATATAAGAGATCATTCAAGAGGACTTCTCTTCATTCCATTGTGTTATTATTAGGTGCATGTGGTGTGACACCTTTGATCAGAATAATGTAAATGAAGATCACGATATTGGGATTATATCTATCAACTCTAGAAAGGCGTGGCATGAAGCTAGGGAGCCTTATGTTTTCCCAAAACACTGCAACTAGGTGTTTTTTTACACAAGTGTGTTGGATAGGGATTGGTGGTTCATATTAAGACACAACCCTAGATCAAAACATATTTTTGAGAACAACAATGTTATCATGCCAAGCAAGGAATATAATCAGGGTGATGACAATGGAGAGTGATATGTACTTGTGTTATTTCATCATTTATCCTAATGTTGTATGTTTTTATTTTCTTTATTTCGCTAATTATATTATTTTTTTATTCGCCTTGTTCGCATTTTATAATATAATGGGTAAGATTCACAAATGTTTTTACACATTTTTTTGCAGTGGAAATATTTTGACAAGTCTTAAGACTAATTATTTCCAATTGTGTACAATATCTATGATAATAAGGATTCAAGGTCACAACCCTTCTCAAATAGGAAAATGAGAACAAAATAGTGATTTTAGAAATAACATTGAAGATTTAGTCTTGATTTAGAAACTTATTTGTTTATTAATAAGTTCACATGTTTTTTCTTCTTGTTTAGTTCAAAATCAATATAAATAATCATGTAGTGATAACTCTTTGAGGACTTCAACAATGAAAAAATTGTGTATTAATATGTAAGAATAAATTCTTGACATGAGACGTAAAGCCATGTTTACTATATTTAAATTACAATTCTTGCAACATTATGTAAACTAAAAGGAGGTCTTATGCATGTATAAAATGTTTATTACTTCTTTTTATGGACCATAAGAGAAACAAATGGGCTTACATGGATGCATGAGAGGGTTTTATTTTTTCTTCATGGATAATGGAATAGTTTTGACTTTTCTTTTCAGTGGTAATTATAAATAAAATTTGAATTAATTAATATTTTGTGGCTAGGAATTAAATGATAAATAATGTGATGGTGATTAAGAGGCATTTGTTTGACTTTCAAATAGACTTGGTGATGCATTTTTCTTTCCTATTTAGATTATGTAAAATAAATATCTATTTATTTATTTATTTATTTATTTTTTGATGTATTTATAAGTAAATTATTAAAAGTAGACATGTCTTTTTAAGTTCAATAATAATAAGTGATAAGGCTACATAATAAGGTGTTGCGTGTGATATATTATTAAAATCTATCCTGCTCAAAATGGTCGTTGAAGGTCACAAGCCCAAGTCATATATGTCATGTAAGTCACGAGCCTAAGTCATATATATCATGTCGTCGGTTTAAAGGACATCAACTGTACAATATGGAAATGGCATGAAAGACACATCTACAATTTTTCACAGTGTTTGGTGTGTGACTGATAAGACCCATGAAACCCTAATATGATATATTTTCTCTGTACCAATTCCTTCTAATTTCACTCTTATTTTACCATTTGAACCGAAAACATTTAACAAAGTATAAACTTTTAGTAGTTCCATTTCTGAAATCCATGGCGCCATGGCAGTTTGTAG
>APFE031289351.1:1387-11801 GCA_000404065.3 Pinus taeda
GTTTGAGGAGTGGTAATTCTTTCCAATGCTTTACAAGATATGGTCTGATTCATTTCTTCTTTCTCTGAGGTGGGGTCTTCGTGTATATCCTCTTCTTTTGATGTTTATTGATCCTTTTGTTCCTCCTCTTCATATTCTATGTAAAATAATTTCTTGTTAGAACACTTATGACCTTTAGTGCATTTACTATCACAATTGTAACAAAGCCCTTTTTCTCTTTTTTCTTCCAATTGTTGTGGTGTAACCCTTATAGGTTGTGGAAGAATAGGAGAAACAACACTTCTGTCTTTATAGTTGTGAAGGGTATGCTTCCTAGTTTCCATAATTTTGCTTTCCACTATGTCAGAAAGCCCTTTTACTCTTTCCAATTGTTGTAGTGTTGCTCCAAAGAAGGTGTTGCTCTTTGTATCCTCATAATGTGCTATCATTTCCTCCGTGAAAATTGACCACGTAACAAGTTGTTTACGAGAACAAATCCCTTAATACCATAAAAATTGATCCGGTTCTAAATATGAAGATGCAATACATACGTTTTGTAATAATGGTATGCCATGTAGATCAAAATATTACTCCATCTAAAGTATCCAATTTACCGGATCCTTGCCACCAAACCTCCTCATCTTGCTTTTTCTTGATTTTAGGAGCTCGATCTTGAAATGATTGTAGCTTTGCACTTTCAGATCTTTAAGTTTTGAAATTGCGACTTGTAGTAGCCCTCTACATCCTCTTTCCAATGCCACTAGTCTAATCCAAATTGGATTCTCCAAGAAAGAGTTATGCACAATCTCCGAAGATGACCTAATTATAGACCTTTCTAGAAGAGCGAACTTGTATGAAGTGCCCCGTGTCACTGTTTAGACCTTTGGCACTGAAAAATATAAAAAAGAAACCACAGTCTGTCCTCTTTCTGTACCTTCTTACAAAATTTCAATCCGATGCTTAGAGAGAAAGTTATGACGATTTTCCCCAAGCCACTTGTTTGGAAAGTAATTCAGGAGTCTGTAAAAAGACCAAATTCCTCAGATCATAGCTCTTCCAATATAGTGCAAAAGGCTCTAAATTCAGGCTCGAGATTCCGCGCGATGTATTCTCAAATGGGTTTTTTCTTTAGCTTCTGAAATGTCCCAGAAACAAAGTTATAACAAAAATTCCATGATGACCTGTTTGGAGAAGAGAAACCCTAGAATCCAAAGCTCTGATACCAAATTTTATTAAACCAACTCACAAAAAGATAGAAAAGATAGATCAACGCCTTATAATTCAGCCTCTTCGAGGGGGCAACCTCCTTTACATTAAATAAATGAACAATTCTTGGATGATACAAATGATAAGACCTACTTTATATATATAGGAGTCTAAGGGGTCATAACATAATCAGAGCCGACATAGCAATAATAATGTAAGGCCACAATAATAACAATAGCGGGCTTCTATGGTGCACAATAGTAACAATATGGGCACTACATTGGTACATCAATATAATAAGTGGGTTGTACTGATAACAATAAGGGGTTACACTAGTAGTATAGGGGCCTAACAAGTAGTAAAAAGGAATTAAATAATGATTAAAGATTAGTATAATAGTGTTACAAATAGTAAACATAAAAACATAAAACAAACAAATTGTATAGTAATAAACATGAATTAAAATATATTAATATAGTATTTATAGCATGAGTTAAATAATGATAATTATTAGCACAACAATGTTAGAAAATAGAAAAGCATAAAACAAACAAATAATATAGTAATAACATGAATTAAGTAATGATAATGATTAGTTATAATAGTGATACAAAATAGTAAAACATAAAACATAAAACAAATAAAAATATATAGTAATAACATGAATTAAATAATGATAATGATTAGTATAATAGTGTTACAAATAGTCAAACATAAACCAGAAAAAAAACAAACAATATAGTAATATTATGGATTAAAATTATTAATATAGTAATAACATAAATTAAATAACGATAATGATTAGTATAATAGTGTTACAAAATAGTAAAAAAATAAAACAAAGAAACAAAGAATATAGTAATAACATGAATTAAATAATGATAATGATTAGTGTAGGTTGGGGAGTTACTCTCTGCGGATGAGGGTTTGCAGGGTTGCAGAGACATACCGGACGGATCGGACAGCAGTCAGGTCGGAGCAGGAGGGAGGGCAGCGGGGCTGCAGTTTGTCAGTGAACTCCAGACTACAGGTAAGGTCTATTTTAGGTGATTTCAACGGCAAAACGGATTTTAAATCCTAGTTAACGCCCTGAGTGAAATGGGAGAGCCAAGGGGGGGGGAGAGATCCCCTCCTTCAAAAACGTGGTAATAGGCGAGACGAGCACAAGAGGAGAACAGCACACTGAGAAGGAAAGTCATGCCCCAGTAATGGGCAACCTGTGGCAGAAAAGAATGAGAGGAAAATGCCTACCTAGGGCTCAAAAATAGCCAAGGTATGTCGTTCCCAACAAGAAATTGGAAGAATATAACTGCTACATGAGAGACCATGCCTTAATATGTAGGTTTGTTGGGTACTGGCCTTCTGAGCGGGAACTCTACAGATGGATCGACCAGAGAGGGAGACCCCGGGGACAGGTCGATCTCAAGCTTGGAGCCCAAGGTTTTTTCATGGCAATCTTTTCCAATCTGGAAGATAAGAATAGGATCTTTGAGGAGGGACCATATTTCCTGAACAATGCAGGCCTGTTCATGAAATTTTGGGAAGAGAGATACAACCCCGAAAAGGAAAAAATGCTTGATGGACCAGTCTGGGTCAGACTGTTTGGGCTTCCTGATGAGTTCTGGGACCCTGAAATCCTGGAGGGAATTGGCAACTCGATTGGGAGCTTTGTTAAAATTGCAGAGGCTACGAAACGAGGTAAATACAATGCTTATGCGAGAATCTGTGTTTACATAAATCTAGCAGATCCTCTACCGGAAAATGTCAAAGTAGGGTATCATGATACAATCTGGAAGCAGCCAATTGATTACGAACATATTCCTTTCCGATGCCATATTTGCCATGAATATGGCCACTTATACAGGCAGTGCTCGCTGAATAAAGAGGAAGAGTCCAGAAAAAGCCAAGCGAATACACAGAGAAGTACTGAGAGAATGGAGGACCCGGAGAGAGGCTTTCAGCAGGTAGTAAGGAAGAAGAAGCAGAATAAAGAGGGACCAAGGACTCAATCTCAGAAGAAACCCAGCCAAACAAGCAATCAAAACAAATTTCAAGCATTGCATAGCGAAAATGAAGAATATGAAGTAAATCTGGAAGACGATGACGACCCAAAACACACACCCATGGAAATAGCCGGAGAGGAGAAAGGAAAAGAAACAAATTCAAGCAAAAAAAGAAGAGAACAGTCGGAAGAGAAGTTAATAGAATCAGAATTGGAATCTCACATGGAAGTGGAAAACCCGCCTGAAAACGAAGCAGAAGAGGAGAAAATCATGAGAAGGCTTCTCCAGGAATGGAAGTATCTGGACAGTAGGTTCATACCTGAAAAACAAAAACAGCTATATAGGGAAGCCTTTCAGAAATACGAGGAGAAAAAAGGAGAACCCCTGGATAAACCAGTAATAATGGAAGGTGAGCAGGGCAATGAAGATAAAGGAATGGGCAGTTCTGGAAAAAACAACAGAAAAAGAGACCGGAAACCGATGAGTGAAACTATCCAGACGGTGGGAGAAGTTTTGATAAACTCAGGTAAGGTGATACCTCCGTCAGAGGTATTCTTCCCCTCATACAAAAAGTTTTAAATGATAGTTATCAGTTGGAATATTAGGGGTTTGAACAGTAAAGGTAAACAAAGGTATATAAAGGATAAGTTGAGAAAAGAGAAACCTAGTATCATGATCTTGCAGGAAACAAAGATCTTGGTTCAACAGCTCGAAGAAATAATAGAAAAAAGCAGACTTCAATATCAAGTGATTGGGCAGGATGCAATCGGTTCTGCAGGAGGTCTTGCAGTCCTGTGGAATCCTAATGAAATCATCTTAGATAATTGGACCAGTATGTGTGGAACCCTAACTGGGCTGGGTAGGATTGTAGGAACCAAACAACTGGTGGTCATTTCTGGGGTCTACGGCCCCCCTTCTCCTGGGAAGAAGGAGCAGTTTATAAACAGCTTCAAATCTGTCCGCAGACTTTTCCCTAAAGCTGCTTGGATCATTGGTGGAGACTTCAACTTAATCAGATCGCTGGAAGAGAAAAAAGGAGGGATTAGGAGGAGGGACCACTTCATGGACAGTTTCAACGATATGATAGAGGAACTTAGGCTTGTTGATATCCAGACCATTAATGGGACCTTCACATGGAACAACAGAAGGGGAGGAAAAAACCAAAATGCATCTAGATTGGATAGATTCCTAGTTTCTGAAGCCATCATGAATAAAGATGTTTTTGTGGAGGCCAAGATCATTCCATCTTTGGGATCTGACCACTGGCCGATTCGATTAGAGGTTGATATTAAGAGGATTCAGGGGAAAAGGCCCTTCAGATTTGAAGCTTTCTGGTTGAGGGACCCTGATTTCATCAAGAAAGTAGAGGGCTGGTGGAAACAATGTACGAGTCAGGGCAGATGTAAAATGCACACGTTCCAGCTAAAATTGAAAGAGCTGAAAGGTGAAATAAAAAATGGAACAAGGAGGAATTTGGCAACATTCTGGAAGATAAACAAAAACTAGAAAGGGAAATGGAGGATCTTCAGCAGAAGATAATTTTAGAAGGAAGAACAGAGGAAAGCATCAATAGAGAGGGGGTAATCATTGGAATATTGGAGGAGAGACGGAAGCAAGAGGAGATCTTGTGGCGCCAAAAATCAAGGATAAAATGGCTAAGGGAGGGGGAAAGAAACACTAAGTTCTTTCACCAGGCTATGATTAAGCATAGACAGGGAAACAGGATCCTATCAATCAAAAATAAAATTGGGGCAAGAGTGGTGGAGCAGAATGAGATTGAGCAGGTCCTGGTGGATCACCACAAGGAAATTTTAACAGAACCTCAAATTGACAGAACGAGAGCCATTCATGAGATCTGCTCAGCTATTCCCAGCCTGGTCACAGAGGACCAGAACAAAGCACTAATGAGGGTCGTGACCTTAGAAGAGCTGGAGGAAGTTGTGAAGGCAATGAAGAAAGGGACAGCTCCTGGGCCGGACGGCTTCACAGTGGATTTTTACCAGGCAGGTTGGCATTTCTTGGGTAAAGAAATATTGGACCTAGTGGAAGAATCAAGGATAAATCAGAAGGTATGGCCTGCTCTTAACTCAACCTTTTATGCTCTCATTCCTAAAGGGGATAATCTTGAAGATGCTAATGGGTTTAGACCTATAGCTCTATGCAACGTTATTTACAAAATGATTACTTCCCTGATTGCCAAGAGATTAAAACCCCTCTTGGAAAATTTAATCTCGGCTGAACAAACAGGTTTTGTGGAAGGCAGAGAGATTCTGGATGGCGTTGTTGTAACGCAAGAGGTGATTCATTCTTTAAAAATTAAAAAAAAAAAGGGCATGATGATTAAACTGGACTTGTCCAAGGCTTATGACAGATTAAATTGGAAATATCTGGAGACCGTTCTGGAGAGATTTTGCTTTCACCAAAGATGGATTGCATGGATCCATAACCTGATTTCCTCTCCCCATTTTTCTATACTCGTTAATGGAAGCCCCTCAAAAACTTTCAATGCCTCCAGAGGTATTCGTCAGGGAGACCCTTTGTCTCCATTTCTATTTATTCTAGCTGTTGAAGGCCTTGGTCGTTTCATCAAACAAGAAAGGGCAACAAACAGGATAAAAGGTCTTCAGATTTGGGGAAACAACCTGCCTCTTACTCATCAACAATTTGTTGACGATATTATGTTGTTTGGAGAACCAACAGTAAGAGAAGTGCAACATCTTAGAAGAGTTTTTGATATGTTCTCTGAGGCTTCTGGATTGGAAATCAACAAGGATAAGTCATGTATCTTCATCTTCAACACCATGGAACAAGTCAAAACCCATCTTATCAGGATTTTGGGATTCAAAAGAGGTGAATTACCTACTAAATATCTGGGTAACATGCTGGACTTCACATCTAAGAGGATAAGAAACTGGCAAGGGGTCTTGGACAAATTAAGCAACAAGGTGGCAAACTGGTCCTTCAGAGTTCTCAACATTACTGGCAGAGTTGTTCTAGCCAAATTGGTTCTGCAAGCTATTCCTATCTACCCTTTATCTATTATGGCTGCCCCGGCTGGAGTATGTGCTAAAATCAGGGAAATCATCAGAAAATTCATATGGGGAGGGTCTGATCGAAAGAAAAAATGGGCCCTGGTCTCATGGAGTCAGCTAATAGAAAGAAAGGAGAAGGGAGGTTTGGGACTAAGGGACCCTGAAGTTCTTAATAGAGTGCTGGGAGCCAAGCTGTGGTGGCGTTGGCTCAGCGGTGGTAACGATATCTGGAAAACAATATGGAAGACTAAATATAGAATGCAAAACTCTCCGGTTGAGATTATAAGGCAACAAGAGACCCCTAAAGGCTCAGCTATTTGGGAATTAGCCTGTCAAAACAGAGACTTGATCAAGAAACACACTTTCTGGGAAATCCGGGGGGGCTTTGAGGCTAGCTTCTGGGATAATCGGTGGCAACAATGAGAAATACTGAACAGCACTCAGAACCTCCATCAGATTCGGGACATAATTGAAGGAAACAGAACTAATGTAAGAGATTATTGGAAGGAAAATGAAATGACGGAGGGATGGAGAGTGTGGGAGGACCCGATAGTTTGGGACCAGGAGCTTAACTCAGATCTCCAAGAAATTTTTAAGAAGGAAATGGGATCTAGGAAAATCAGAGTTCGGAATGGGAACAACATCCTCCGGTGGGGAAACTCTATGAAAGGGTCCTTCACAACCAAAGAGGCTTACTATTTAATAGATGCTCAAAACAGGGATGACAGAAACTTGGAATGGAAATCAATTTGGGAGAGTAATTGGTGGCCCAAGGTGTCTATTTTTATTTGGCTAGCCTCAAAAAATAAAATTCTTACCTAGGATCGTATTCAGAAAAAAGGATTCAATGGCCCCTCACGATGTTACCTATGCAACAATGCTGAAGAGACCAGGGATCATCTACTGGTCAATTGTCCATACACAAAGAAACTTTGGAGGATCACTAAACGGATGTTTAATAAACCAGGAGTTAATACTCGAGAATTTAATGAATTGGTCTTCCAGTGGAGCAAGGAAACCTTTCACTGCAGGGTCGTCCAGAGGGCTTGGAATCTCATATCTACCTTTATACTCTGGATGGTCTGGAAGGAGAGAAATCGGAGGGTCTTTCAGAATTCTGATAAAGAACCAGAGGTAATATGGGAACGGGTGATTGAGAGTATGAGAGAGACTATCTTAGTTGATAAATGGGAGAGTGATGACTGGAAAACAAACCCAGAAGAACAAGAAATTTTGAATAAATTCAATCTTAAAATTGAGATGGTCCACTTTAAATGTTTGGCCCGCCATGATATGTGGGTTCAAAGCCCGGAAAAATTCAATTACCCAAGAGATCATTTTGTCAAGATTAACTTCGACGGGGCCTCGAAGGGGAACCCGGGTGAAGCAGGCTTTGGGGGGATCTTCAGAGATAGCAATAACCATGTTACGTGGATTTTTGCCGACTGGGGAGGGTAGATGACTAACAATGAGGCCGAGTTCTGGGCCCTGCACCAAGGATTACGAATTGCTATTAGGAATGGCTACACTAACCTGGAAATCACAGGTGATTCGCAAATTGCTGTGGACATGCTAAGGAGAGGGGATGGGAGAAAGCTACCAAAATCTGGCGGACTGCAGGCATTGTTCAGGAAATCGTCGAGCTTATTAAACGAATTGATTACTGAATTATCAGTCATGTTCGAAGGAAAGGAAACTAGGCAGCGGATTGGCTGGCCAATTGGGGCTGCAGAGGACGTGGCAATATGATTGACAGTCAGTGGAGAGCTGTGGAAGGACACAGGGAGTGGAAGGAGCTGGCGAACATCATTACAGCAGATCATGAACAGGCCACCGATGACAACGCCCGGATTGGTGAGCTGGATTAATAGGAGGCAGTGGAGACTCCAAAATCCAAACATGGTTCAATTGGCCTTCGGTAAAATCATCACATCAACCTGCAGGGGGTATGATCAGGAGATAGGTGACAGTACAGCGATGGCGGGCGGGACGGTTAGGTTTAAGTACATGCAAGGTGAGGTAATGAATGCCCAAAAAATTAGAGGATATGGAAGCGGTGCGTCTGACTCCACAGCAGAGGAGAATAATAGTGAGGTGATGACCGAAGGCAGCAGCTCACCGGACAACTGCCGGCGAAATCTGAAAATCGTTACAAATTGTGACCCCGACGGCAGAAGCCCAATTTATATACAAGGTAGGCTGATTCTTAAGGCATTGTGTGAGTTTCTATTTTGGGTTAGCGCGGAGGTTTCTGAAGAGCGGCAGCAGAGAGATTCCATAACCTTCAGTAATCGGAGTGCGGAGCGCATCTATCCCTTGGACAGTATGGAGACTAGGCAGAGTTGGAGACAAGCGGAGAAGCAGCAAACTGCAGGGGTGGAGAACAGAAAGCAGAAAAGACAGAAAGACTATGCAGAAGGAATTACCTTTTACGGTGTGGGAGGTGGAGGACGACTCGGATGAAGAGTTGGTTAGGGGAGCTGAGAGTGAACGCTTGAACCTCCAGAAGAACTTGGCTGAGGAAGCTAAGCAGCAGGCGGGGGCGGACCATTCCGAATTTCGGGAGTCAGGGGCCCACCGTTACGGCTTGCGGAAGCGCAGCACTACCCCTGACAGAGATAGGGATCTGTCTGGTAAGCGGGGAAAAGGGCAGAGGGAGCCCGTGAAGGAGGAAGGGGAAACTTCCAGGCGCCCGGGTAAAGGCAGAAAACCTAGGGAAACTGTTAATCACAGAGTCCGAAGGGCTGAACGGGCCTTCATCTGCAATTCCCATCCGGCCGTGCGTAGAATCATGCAATACCTCGAAGAGGAAGCGCTGCAGAATCAATCTGATGACGAAATGGAAGAATGGGAGTTTCTCCTTCACGACCCGGGTCATACCAGAGGGCGTATGTCGTTATTCAAGCAGTCGCTCCACATCTATTGGGTGATGAAGGGGCTTCTGGCCAAGGCCATGGAGCATGTGGCCAAGGAGATGGTGGAGCTGGCCCAAGTTGATCAAACCATCCGCAGAGAACTGAGCTACCTGTGTATAGCCATGACAAAGCAGGAGGAGCAACTGGATGTTATCCAGCAAATGCTGAATCGGGACCGTTCTGGACCAGCGGGAGCAGCAAACCAGTAACCTGGTGGCGGCATCGACTGATCTAAGATATGTTTAGATACTGCAAGTGGTTTTTTTGTTTTGGTTCTGTACATGTGCATGATAGGAACAAGCAAGTTGTACAGAGCAGTAGTTTTAGTAATAGTTTCAGTAAGTTTCAAGAATGCATAGTTTACTTAGCTAAGACTGCCAGGCTATGGACCTACTATTTTTGGGCTGCAATTAAGAACTATAGATGGTGCTATGTCCCGGTTTCCCCTAGAGGGCGGGCTTCAACTGTTTTTTGATATGCTGTAATGTTCTGTTGATCAAATAATAGAATGAGTACCATCCTAGCTTACAAAAAAAAAAATTTGATAATGATTAGTGTAATAGTGTTACAAAATAGTAAAACATAAAACAAACAAACTATATAGTAATAACATGAATTTAATAATGTTAATGATTAGTATAATAGTGCTATAAAATAGTGAAACATAAAACATAAAAAAAACAAACAATATAGTAATTACATGAAATAAAATTATTAATATAGTAATAACAAGAATTAAATAATGATAATGATTAGCATAATAGTGTTACAAATTAGTAAAACATAAAACATAAAACAAACAAACTGTATAGTAATAACATGAATTAAAATTATTAATATAGTAATAGCATAAGTTAAATGACGATAATTATTAGTATAATAGTGTTACAAAATAGTAAAACATAAAAAATAAAACAAACAAACAATATAGCAATAACATGAATTAAATAATGATAATGATTAGTATAATAGTGTTACCAAATAGTAAAACATAAAACATAAAACAAACAAACAATATAGTAATAACATGAATTAAATAGTTATAGTGATTAGTATAATAGTGTTACAATATAGTAAAACATAAAACATAAAACAAACAAACAATATAGTAATAACATGAATTAAAATTATTAATACAGTGATAACATGAATTAAAAATAATTATAATGATTAGTATGATAGTGTTACAAAATATTGTTACAAAATAGTGTTACAATATAGTAAAACATAAAACATAAAACAAACAAACAATATAGTAATAACATGAATTAAATTATTA
>APFE031289351.1:20996-54575 GCA_000404065.3 Pinus taeda
AGTTCATATGGTATGTTTGACTTCATCTTCTTCCAGAATGCTAAATGATCTTGTTCAATAATGGAATTCCCATTTGCGGCTTCCAGATGAAATCCCATGCTGTTAAATTTTACAACCAGATCTGTTTTAGACAAAGAAGAAAGTCAAGCTAGCTACAACCATGGTTCTGGTGTACTTTGAGACTTCTAATTTGCATGGGTGTTTATTATATTGCTTGTTCTTTTTCAAATAGGTAACCAATCTGAAAATTAGAGTCTGGCCTTCCTTATGAACAGACCATCAGCTTTGATATCAAATATTGGAAAAAATTCCAGTGATCAAAAATAGATATTGAGCTTGTGTTCGCAACACTAGAGTGCAATATTAGAGAGTAAAATATACGATAGAGAATTGCAGTGCTTTGGAAATAAAATGCATGAGTCAACCTTACATTATTTGGAATTCTCCCACACTTACAAAGTGTGACTACAATTTATCTATTCAAGTTGTTGCCTGATTATCATGTTGTCTTCTCTGTTGCATTCTCCTCTGTCTGCCTTTTTTTGGGACAGTTTTTGTTGCCTCGTTATATATATTTTTATTATTTAATTAAATGTATTCAATACTTCTCTATAGATAAAGGCTAAAATGATTTTTTCTTCCTAAAGGGCTATTCATAAAGCAAGGGTCAGTTAACCTTCCTAAAAGTACTAACAACTTTCCTACATGACAGTGAGACAAACCCTTTGCTTTCTAAGAGATGCAGGTCCAGAGGATATGTGAAGATTAACAAAAAATCTAACATTCATTATATTTATCTTGCATGTTTTAGTTGATGTATTTCCTACATTTGCTATCCTTGATTTAATGATTATTTGTTTGCCTCTTGTTAGAAAGGGGTAATTCGGGGATAATTGTTGCACAAGGCCTTGGGCTAACTTGGAATGTGTGTTATTCAATGTAAAATTTTGTTGTTGTTAACTCAATGTAGCTTAGTGTTACTGCCACCTGATTCAAGAAAAAAACGAAGTTGGATAAATAAGCTTAGAGTGTATTGTCTGAAGATCCAAGGCCCAAATTATTTGTTGAAGCCTGAATTTTATATTACCATGTATTGACTGAAAATCTAGAAATATATGGTAGTATTTTTTCCTTGAGCTTTACTGTGTTATCAAAAATCCCTATTTCTTTTCAACTTGTATGGATGTCTGGGGCTTGGCATGGTTTTTTGGTTGGATGTTTACATAGCAGTTGTGTGAAGGCAAAACACTCTTTTGCTTTATATTTGTTGTAACTTGTTTTATGGTGCATCTATAGGCTGCAATAGTCAGTGCACAAAAAATATGGAAGCAAGTCAATTATTTACACAGCAGAAACTTGAACAACACAGACGATGCCATAATGCCACTACACAACATATGCCCAAGAGCTAGTAAGACATGTTTCCTTTCTAATTTATGGAAAACTATACTTTAGGAACTATTGAAACTGTAGAAAACTTTGGAACGTTAAGAAGGCATTCAACAGTTAAATAAGCCACCTTTGATGCAATACATGAGCTTCCAATGTTGGTTGGCAGTTTGACTTCTATTAATCCTCCAGACAAAACACCTTTGATGCTATTTATGAGCTTCCAGTGGTGGTTGGCAGTTTAACTTCTATATTATCATTCTCCAACAAATGTGAATCAGTGATTCAGACTTTGATTCCATGTTGACCCATTTCAATTCCCAAATAAAAATGTATTACAAATCCTGGCAGCCCAAATTAACTTAGGCATTGTCTACGAAGGTACCATGCGGTGATTGTGAATCCAACCTCCACTTCAATGACTTATTCCTTTGTGAGGTCCCAACATGAATCCTAGACTGTTCTCTTTTTCCAAGGTAATGGTTATCAGAGTCTAGTGACTATCAGTAATACAAAGTGTCGGAGTTGATATTATTCCCTTGAGAGGTCCCGACATGAATCCTGGACCATTTATCTTCCTCCATGGTAATGATTATCAGACATGTGAATTGTCAACCGAATTGTAAAGTTTACCAATCACAATTGTTGATGGAATGTAATCCAATTCAAAATGTGATGCAAGCCCTGGAAGTGTTTTACAAAACGAGAATTCTATACAGGGTATGATCTCTATAACTAAATCCTGATCACAACATAAATTCTGAGCTCAGTTAAGATCAGTGAAGAATCTATCAATATCTTAACTGGAAACAAATTTTGTTTTTGGTTGTGAGGAATTCCCATGAACCATTGAGACTCCTGTATCATTTTGCATACCATAAAAACCTTGTTTACATTGATTCTGTCGTCATAGGACAACATCTCATGCGTGATAGATCATTCTCAAGACTCGTATTGGTACTACAGCTAGCAGGAAGGGTTGGTCTGCGAAGGCATGAAGTGCAGTGGATAATCCCTATATATAAAATGATCCTATATATGAGCCTTCTCTGTTTACACTACAGACAAATTTACTTTGACATAGAGGCCTAAGGAATCAGGATCTACTAAGCTTTGTTATGTGATTCATTTCCTTTATTTACTTCTGCACATTAAACAAATGAAGTGTTAAAGTAAGAATTCATGTTTGCCATGCTCTGCTTTTAAATTTGTTTAATTTCAATGTTTTCTACTGTCTAAAGAGAATTCAAAGTTATTGTTTTCTCTCTTTACCTCTGTTTCTTTCATTCCTGACCATCCACTTCAGTTAAAGGCATCAACATTGTCTCCTACCTCGCCCCGAGGAACCCCCTGCAGAAATTGTGTCCCATCCCCGCACCCAAGATTGCCCTCTCCTCAATTTGCCACCAAAACCCCAAAAACCCAAAAATCAATCTTTCTGATCAGTTTACTAGCCTAATATCAGTGTTACCTTATTGGTCATCTCATCTATTGGAGATTTTACTGAGATTGACCAGAGAGAGCCTTCTCCTGCCCCGTAGGGCTAGCTACGAGGCTAAATGGTTTGATGTTGCCTTGAGGTTTGCCTTTTTTAGCCTGAGGTGAAATTTCAAGTGTTAACACTCCGGACCCACAAGATTAAACATTTCTATGGAACAAATATATCGTAAATTGCAATAGTAAATGGTTTAATCAAACAGTCAGAAATATGGCAATGAATCAAAATCAAGGAAAACTACAACTACTCATGAGCCACAAGATTAAAGATTTCTATGAAACAAAGATATCAGAAATTGCAATATTAAATGGTCTAATCAAATAGTCAGAAATATGGCAATGAATCAAAAAAATATGTCCAAGCAAATATCAGTGGGAAAAAACCACTCAAGGTTATACATCAAATCCTTCAAGAAAATAAGTAAAATTTCATGCTGGAACACATTTTCCCTTTTAATTTTCATTCATCCAGCCTAATTTTGAACCAGAATTGAAAAATAATTAATACAGAACATGAAAAAAATTAAAAGTTTGCATGGGAGAAAGCGCAACTAAATTTGCATGGGGAGAAAACACAACCACTTTTCGTCTGGCATCAATATCTATTGTAAGCTGTGTATAATCATGTCTCACATAACTAAATATGAGGAATCTACAAATTTTACAACTAAAAATGAAAGGTATCACGTTTACATTTTCTAAAAATATTTTATAAGGGAACAAATTACACAATCTCCCATATCTATCTAGTTGGGACCCTGATATATGTAAGATCTTGAGCCTGCCAAACTTCAGGGTTTGCTCATATCTAGAGGGTTTAAAATTGTCTTTTCTTATGCCTAAACTGAGGTGAGAACATGTTCTGTGCTTAATATACAACAAACAATATATGATTTAGCTTAAGCCATATATAGATGAAGGCAAGTGATCAAAGTTCCAGCCCTTCCCATTTTATAGTGGGTTACTGTATCATGTTGATGCAAACTTGGAACCCCGACGTTACCCCTATTAATACAGAGTTGGGGATCCATGTTAAAATGAATTGTTGTATTGTGTTAATGCTGAGTTGGGGGGCATGCTAAAATAGGTTACTGTATTATATTAAGTTGGGTGTTAGGGTTCAAAACTCATTACACATCAGATAAACATTAAAAACTCGTCCAAAAGCCCAAACAAGAAGATTCAATCCGTAACATATGCAATAGCAAATTCATCCAACAATCTACAGAGGATAATGACTGTGAAAACATATACCCACCATAGCACACAAACTATCTATAACCTGATACCAACAATCACAAAATCCATGAGGAGATGGCATAGGAGATGGCATATCTGCAACTAAAAATTAAAACAGCAAAGAAAAATTCTTTTAGTTCTTTTCATGTTCTTAAATGCCCCTTACACAGGTGAAGGTCTAATCTCTGAAAGCCTAAGGTGAAAGCCTAATCTCTGAAAACAACCTTATTATTAGATAACACAAGAACACTGAACATACCTCTGTCAAAAACTGTGAAGATATATTGTTGAATCAATGTCTCTGTTTTAAGTTCTGGTCAATGAAAATTTGTGAGATTATCCTTTGCCAGCTTCGAACCAGATCCCCATTCTCTACTAGTGAATTTAATGTAGATTGATTCCTGCCATCCATTCCACAGAAACTTTGTTCTATTCACAGTAAACAATGTCTCCTCCAATAGCAATATGTTCCTCCAACAACATTCAATGGCTGCAATTTCCAATGGGTAGTACTGAAAATTCTCAGCCGATTTCAACTATGCAACACAACGACTTGATGCTTTTCAACAAGTAAAAAATACACATAGATTTACAAGAAATCATTCCTCGCATATCTATAATCCACACTCTGATACCAAAAACTGATGCCAATACTCCATGGCAGGGCAAGGTCATGGATGAGGGAAACCCTAATTTTACATGCTCCATCACCAAATCCACATTGCACCCACAAAGACATTATATTCTCAACAATCGAGACACTTGCCTCACATCCAATATTTGACTTGCCTGCTACGCATCTAACATCTAATCGTGTGGTGCATAAAATGACAGGTAGGCAATAAGGGAAGTTGATTTCAGAGGGAAACGCCTTACGGCGTAACAAGCCCTGGAAGTGTTTTACAAAACCAGAATTCTATATAGGGTATGATCTCTATAACTAAACCCTGATCACAACATAAATTCTGAGCTCAGTTAAGATCAGTGAAGAATCTACCAATATCTTAACTGGAAACAAATTTTGTTTTTGGTTGTGAGGATTGCTCGTGAACCAGTGAGACTCCTGTAGCATTTTGCATACCATAAAAACCCTGTTTACATTGATTCTATTGTCAGAGGACAACATCTCATGCATGACAGATCATTCTCAAGACTCGTACTGGTACTACAGCTAGCAGGAAGGGTTGGTCTACCAAGGCATGAAGTGCAGTGGATAATCCCTATATATAAAATGACCCTATATATGAGCCTTCTCTGTTTACACTATAGACAAATTTACTTTGACATAGAGGCCTAAGGAATCAATATCTACAAAACCGAATTGTGTTAACATTGCACAAAGGTTTAAAGACATTTTTCCTTCAAAAATAAGATTAAGGAACAATCCCTAACTCTGTTAACATTGTACACAGGTTTGAAAATCATTTTAATTAAGTGCAATTTAATTATTTTGTGTTTTGGATTTTTTTATTTGGGGTTATAATTTTCGGTAAGATTATGATTGATTATTTAAAATATTTTTGAATAGATAAATAGATTTTGGCACTATGAAAATCCTTCTACCACACATCTGGATTATGCAAATTAGATATGTAGATTTTTACAACTCAAACTTGTGATTCTAACTCTTTCTTATTAAATTTCAACGAATTAAACAAAAAATATAACAAAAAACACCAAAACATAAAAGCTTTACTGGATTAAACTAACCCTTACCAAATGGATATTATAAAGCCATACAGGAACTATGCTTTCAATGTTTAAATCAATGAAAACTACAGCTACTCCCGACCACAAGATTAAACATTTCTATGAAACAAAGATATCAGAAATTGCAATAGTAAATGGTTTAATCAAACAGTCAGAAATATGGCAATGAATCAAAATCAATGAAAACTACAGCTACTCCCGAGCCAAAAGATTAAAGATTTCTATGAAACAAAGATATCAGAAATTAGAAATTCTCCCTATTTCACAGATAGTATTCAATATTATCTGTGAGATTGAATACCATTTTTGATCACATAGAGACATCTTGTAAAACATACCACGAAGGTTGAACACTATTTCTGATCACACAGAGACATCTTGTAAAACATACAACAAAGGAAACAACCAGTCTGATATAAATTCTGCAACCTCTTTCATAAAATTCAAAGCTACATAATTCCAGAAACTGCTAAACTCCTAAACACACTCTCACTCCTAAACACACTCTCTCTATAGGACATAACTCAAAAATGTATATAAAGATTATTGGGTCATTGAAAAAAGGCATGGGTGCCGAGGTCATCTCTGCGTTGAAAGATGGCCGCATGTACTTCGTAACCCCTGAGGAGAAGGCCTTTTGCAATCCAGAGGCCGGCATAGGTCGAAGCATCCACAACGCACAGAGTCTTGGGCTTGTAAGCAATATACTAGATTTTTCTGAGTAGACTGACTAATGAGTTGATTATTGCCTGAAAATTGTCTGAAAGTAACATAGACACATGAGATATGTATATTCCAATTCGCGTATGGCCATATTAGATACTAATTACATATTGGAACAGACGTGTCAGAACAACTGAGTTGCCCTGCCTAATCTTGTGATGTAATCATCCTAGAACCTTTGACTGATCTTAAATGGAAATGACTAAGAGTGTGATCAGATCATTCCTTGTAACAGTTGAACAGATGAAAAGAATATTTGGGAAAAAATTTCTGCAGAGCAAGTTTAATGGTATCACCTTGCTGAACAACAGCTCCTTCCTTCTCCACAAGTACCGTGTAAACAATATCTTCATAGTTTCCTCCATCCTGACAAAGAAATGCAATAATACCAGCTTGCAAGGGAAAAATGCTGGGGTTGAATGCTTCAGACTCAATATAAAATCCTGTACAAATGTCCCTTTTTGTTGTCATCACAGCGATTCCAGAAGGACACTTACTATATGGAGCATGTGACAAGTTTGCAGCTTTAAGAGCTGCTACCTTGAGTTGATGCAAATCTTCAGAGCCTGAAGGGTTGTGGATATCTTCCTCCTTTACATTTACATCACCGTTACATAAGTTCAACGCATCTTCCTTCACATCTCCATCATTACACTTAAGATTCAATTCATAAGAATTCATAGACCGGAATGCCAAGCCATTAAAGTGAGTTTGAAAAACTGGTGGCGTGCTTTCCTCCAAATCATATCGGTGGGGAAGGAAATACAATACAGACCGGGTCTCGGCATGCTCATCAACAATCAATATGTTAATCTCAGGCACACCCCAAACTTCTTGCAGAAATTGCCTGCAATGCCCACATGGGGCCGCTGAGACTGCAATGAATCTAAGCTGGGCCTCCCCGTGTTACGCTGCATTGGCTACCAGAAACTGATCGGCATGAACAAAATGATTCAGAGGAAGACCTTCAAATTCCAAATTTACTCCCTTGAAGATGTGTCCGCTTGCTCCAAGGCTGACAGCTCCGCCCGTGTCTCTTCCCCTTGCCATTGATCTAACGCTTGAAATTTGTTTAATCGTCTAACATCTAATCGTGTGGTGCACAAAATGACAGGTAGGCAAGGAGGGAAGTTGATTTCAGAGGGAAACGCGTTACAGCTTAAATATTATGTATAAATTTTTTTACAATCAATTAAGCCAATTAAGCCCCACAATTAGAATAGTTGTATCCTATTTAACATTGTTTAACAAAGTGTATCCTTTATATCCTTCCGTTATTTAAAGTCCTTCAATCTGTACATAATTCATGGAAGAATAACCACTGGTTCCTTATTACTACATAGGAGTAGTTGTCTTGCTCTGAGCACATAGGTCATTCAGAGGAATTTATGTTGTTAACAAATATATGAATCCTGAGGAAATATAATGACCGGAGAACATGCAGAAATGTCGACTATTACAAAGTAGGAAGGACTGTGAAATGAAATCATCTATGGCAGTGCACCGTTGGAATTCAGGTAAACATAGTCCAGTGGCTTCAGCCATGGTGGCAATTTTTTTTACTTTATTATCAGAATTTGCCCCCTGGTTGAGTAAATATACCCATTATTTCATTACCATTCAGTTGCATTAAGTTGGTGCAGCGACGATCATGATGAGACTAGTAATTTAGTGTTACATCGAATTAAACACCCTTTAAGTCAGTATAGCATCCGAGAGATGATGATATGACTAAATGTAATTTGGATCAAAGAATCTGCTACCACGGTTGGTTTTCAACTCTATTCTTTGATGTCAAATGATAATTCTGAGAGGAGTTTAGCTGAAGGGAGAAATTAGGAATAGTTATAGCCGCTTCGGATGCTTCACCTTGTACTTCACTGCAGTTCATACTTCCCAGACTGATGTCATTGCTTGTTTCTGCTACTCTTGAAGATTCCAGCATTGAGATCTAAGCATAGCATGTAGATACAACACAATTATAACATTAAATATACCACAAAAACACAGTGCTTAGTTCCTTTCATATTCCCCAGTGATCATTAATTGACTAAGGTGATGATGTGTACCATCCTGTGTAATTTCATATTTTCCTCAAACAAGCAACGTTCTTGTTTCATAATGCCAGCCAGCCAGAACATGAGAATGAACGGCTTGAAAATATTATAGGATTATAAAGCTGATAAAAGGAGAGGCCCACACTAAAACGTCATGGGAAAATTATGATGGTTTTACAAGCTCAATGAATGGATAAAGGAAGGATTAAATTGGACCTTTTGACTTAGCTCTTCAAGTTCATCATTCAGAATTTTATCCTGAAATAAAATTGCAGATCAGTGTATAAGTTTCATGTGGGATGAATGCTGTACAACTATTTGAAAGATATTTCTTACTGTTATCGGATTTCAAAAATGTAGAAGCTGTGGAGTAGATAAGAAAGTTTCATTGTTACCAATGCTGGTTGATTTAGCACTATTTCAAGAATAACGTTGTAATAACTTATTGGTGTTCTGTAAGGGGCCACATTTTCACTCTGCCTTATTTTCCTAAGTCTGGGTTAATACCTTCAAAAAATTAACAGCTAATCAAACAAAAAAATTAACTCTTAATCAAACAAAACAAAATCAGTTTTAGAACATATTCTAAACCGACCAAAATAACAAAATTGACAGATTTAATATATGGATAACCATATTACCATGGCATAATAACAATACGCACGCTGCCCTCGTAATCGGTCAAATAACTATGAGTGAGACACACAGAAACAAAGTAGGATTATATTCTGTAACCAAAATTACACTGAACTAATGGTCGGGTGTTAATGAGATTTAAAAGACGGGATCAGCCAAGAAAAGGAAAGATAAAACTGAGTCACCTGCTGTTATTATGTAGGTATATATAAATATATTTTCAGGTATCCCGCTACATGCACTTCGACCCCTTGACGCCATGGCCAATGACAGATCCGCCAAAGATTTCATGGTTCGATTTTAGGCGGTGAGGTTCGTATGGCATTCGACTTTTCGACTTGCACACGGTGCAGCGACGTCACGAGGCGGCTCAAATATCTCTGTTGGAAAGCGACTCTGCATGTCCCTTCTTGCCCACGTCCAGAAGGCTGTTGCCAAAACGGTTTGCAATTCAAATCAATGGCTGAGCTGAACCTAATCGTCTAACAAAAGATCCAAAGGCACAAACAGAGGACACGTAATCAGGTGAAGGAGTTGGTTTCATAAGGAAACGCCTTAAGGCTTAATTATTATTTTCACTATACTTGACCATCTAACACTCTCACATCTACCACTCACCCATATAACTCTCTCACATCTGGCACCATAAATTGGGTTGTAGAGAGCCTCTTAGCACAATAACATTCAATTTTTTTTTTTTTTTTTTGTAAATCAGCGTTGTTAGATTATATTATAAGAAAAAACATATTGTACAAAAAGACTGCCGGAGTAGTAAGAGGCCTTCCTTAGCAGATTTTGCCATTGACTATGCCTAATTGACCCCTAAACCTGTCCTAAAATCCCTCAACCTACCACGCAGGGCAGCCATTAGAGACGGGATCCTGTAAAGGTCTGACCAAAATTGACCTGAGATTATTTACAGGCCAAAAACAAAGACGCCCTTGCCACAAAAAGAACATAACATCCGAGGATAAGTCCACCCAGAAAACACAGAAATAGAGCCCCAAAAAACATCACCTGCTGATTGCATGCATTCAGAAAGTATCCAGCACTATGTAATTTTTGGATTTCTCCTTTTCATTCGCCGCCCTGGCCTGGTCTGCTCCGCCCGGAGGTAAAAGGGATTTGGGATTCGCAGCTCCTCCCGAAGTTTCCCCAATTGCCTGGCCTTCCTAATGGATGGTTTTCCTCAATATGCTGAGCAAAACCGTGAATTTCTTTGACAAGCAACTTTAATTTAAATGACAAATTGAAATAAATATCACTTATAACACTCCAAACATATTTTAAAATCAGCAAAAGCCTTTTCTTATATAATTTGAGGATTTATGTTTTTCTTTTTTTTTTTTTTTCTAAAAACAATTATAAAAATATATTTTAAAGATTTACAAATCTCTTTATATTTATTTTTTAGCTTTCCTAATAAGTAACTACTAGTAAATTTTTGGGGTTTACAATTTGTTTTCTTTTCTGTAAACCAAATCTCAAATAGAGGGATCTCAGTTTTGATAGATTTCACATTACTACAATAACCAATTAATATGTAAATTTATAAAATTAAATAATTAATAATAAAATTACCACCCAAAAATAACAAAAACAAACGCAAATATTTTATTTACTACCTATATATTATATATCACAATTAAAATATATTCAAAAAAATACATTAGGAATTCAAATAGATCAATCCATAGTTATATTGTGAAGTTTTTATCAATTGAGATGAGTTCATAAATATTTAAAACCATAGATACATTGTGAAGTTTTTGTCAATTGAGATGATTTCATAAATATTAAAAACCAAAAGAAAATTGTTTTAAGATAAACAAATAATCAAGTTTATGAAAAACTATATACTATAAAAATATTCATATTTTTTTTATAGTGAAAGTAATGACTTTGTAAAAATTGTTTTTTGGCTCCAATCGAATATCATTGACATGAATGTAATACTTTAGATATATTGTTTTAAGAGCAAGACTTAATTGCATTTATTTAATTCTTAATTAAATTGTCTTAATTTAAGACAAAAAATGTAAAATAACAAAGAAAAATAATGTATTAATCATGTCAATTCATCACTCCATAAACCAAAATCAATCTTAAAGCACTTCAAAATGTAAAGAGAATAAAAATGTTACAAATAATAATAACATAAAACCACCCATTTAAATTAAGAGTGCTAAGAATAAGTGAAATGAAAAGATGGTAATTTCAAAAACCTAATATGGGGTTTCTTTTCTTTTCACCAAAAATTAACAAGATTATTTAAGTGCTTAATAAATGTTGACATACTCGGTGGACCAGTCACCACACTCAATAAATGTTGACATACTTGGTGGAGGAGTCATCTCTATCTAGTTTTTTGTTATAGGATTATATAGGCTTACTTGTAGTTAATGTCAAAGATAAGTTCAATGATTGTAAGAATTTATTTCTTAATCGTGGGTACTACTATAATTTTTTATATTTAATTGATATTCTTAATAAGAGCTAGACATCACACATCTAAAGAAAGAAATATTTGAATTAATTGATGAAGTTAACTTTGCCAAACATTGCATTATAAATTGTTGATTGAATGAGTGACTTAATTAATTCACTTTGAGTGAGTAACATAGTTGTCTATTTGTATTCTTCATCTCTCTTTACTTGACATTTCTTCATTGCTGGTAAATAATTCATAGTTTTGATTAATATGTTTTACTACCATACAAGCATGTCTCCACTACTAGTGAGTCGCCATATCCCTAATGAGTTTGTGTGTGCTTCCCATAATATATATAGTCCTCTCAAATTCTTCTTTGTTTTGATGCACCCTTATTGGCTTGTATGTATATATTTCATGTGAATTCAGGTCTTAGGAAATATGGGTGATACAAGATTATTTTATATTTTCTTTGTGTATTAGCTTGTGGCGATGTTTTTCATAGGTTTTCCCAGCTTTAGTTATTATAGAAATAAACTTTTAATACGTAGTGGGTGGATCTCAAAAGAAATTTCTATAAGAGAAATAATTTTTATGTGATGACATTATATATAACTCCATGGTAGCATACGAGTTCCACCAAAAGCATAAAAATTATATCTAAATTTGCAAAGAACATTCCAACCAACATAGAAATTTCTATAAACAATTAAGCACGGTGCTTATGGACATAGACAAGGATTTAATCATAACCCAAATTCTATCACTCTTTTCTAAAAGGTAACAAATCCTTTTGAACTAACAAAAGGAAACATAAAACTTTAAAAAGTTACATAAATGCTAAATATGTAAGTGAAGTTTTGTAAGGAATTGAACAAGATTAAAAGACAATCTAAAATAAACTATTGAATTAAAATACTCTTAAAAAATACCAACATCAAAATTACCATAATGAAATAAAGGAAATATGTGCAAACCAAAATCTTAATATGTCCTTATCCAAAACAAAAAGAAGGAACTACATTCTAAAGAAAATGCTAATTTCCATGAAGACATCAATCAATTATTTTAACTAAGTTCTTGGTTTTATAAATTCAGCCAAAATTGTGCTAGATAAAATTTATTTTATACAAACATGATATGTTTAATTGATGATTTCCATTTTATTAAAAATGAACAAAATAATTTTAAAATAAACTACACAAAATTAAAAATAAATTCTAAGCTAATAGTATAGCTATGACATAAATTTATAAATCATGACATCCCCATTAATTGATTAGACACTCAAAAGGATTATCAAAACTATAATTGTGAAGTGTAACCAAAATTTGTTTTCATTTTACTCTCCTAAACTATTATTGCTACCTATTTTTGTAAAATATAATTTCTACTAAACATTTCAAAACGAAATCCTTAAATAATGTCAATTAAAAATATTAAGGATAATTTAGATCTACAAAATAAAATGTTTAACCAATGTTTTTTATAAATACGATTAGTAACCAAGAAAGAGGAATAATAAATTGCTGGCTTGATGGGGCCTGACTGAGGTTCAACGTTATCTGCACCAACTAATAAAACCCTAACTTCTGGCCCTTTTGGCAAAAACCTACATAGCGCACGCTATAGTCTAACCAAAACTAGTATTGGGGGATGACAGAACTAGGTTTCTGCATCCAGAGGTCTGTGTGATAGGTTCTTGCGATTCTTGTGTCTTAGATCTACTTTCATGCACCCTTAAGCCTTCCGAATAGACAATTACTGTAAATGCACTTAAACAACTTCGCGATCTTCATGAAGGTTCTTCATTAGTCTTAACATGCATAAATATTACATATCTACTATTTAGGCACAGAAAATAAGCATTAATTCAGGTAAATCATAACACAGAGCGAAGATACATAAACTTTCAGAATTAAGAAATAATACACAAATGCATCCAAATTGGCTCACAACTGTCTTTATTAAGAATAATCGTTCAAGTACAAACTTTTTTTCCTTACGCACTCAACTGTAGGGACCCGTGCACTCAGCCTGTGGACTTACATATGTCTCTGCACACTTAGCTATAGGAACCTTCTCCTTTCGCTCAAGTATAGGAAATAGACCCTTCCTGCCTTAGCTTGTTGCCCTTACAAAGATTCTTCTCAAAAAATTACTGCTTTAGACTCACTATGACTCATCTATATATAACATTTTTCTTACAATACCATGGTCTGTGGACCATGTTCAGGTCTCAAAAACCTCCTATCACCTACCTACCTAAGGGACTGAAGCCCCTTTGACTCATACTAGCTTCGCACTCCGCTTCCACATTTCACAAAGACTTTACACTTTATATAAAATGATATTAAATTTAACTCAAAATTTCACCCTATGGACCCTATCCCAATAGGCACCCAACACAAATTGGGTGACTTACCCTCGAGTCACTCGAATGGTGCAATAATCTTGTCCTGGACTTTGCGAAACTCCACCTTTAGCACCTACAAATCAGCAATACCTTGCACCATGACTTGCTGCACCTCTTCGTCGAGCTTCTCTGTAGTAGGACCTTCCACTGCGAGGCTCATCAACCTTTACATATGCTAGATGGTCTTCATCTTTTCTTGAATTGACAGAGTGAGCCAGCATGCTTCCTCTGTCCATGGCAGCATCTAGGCCCTCAAGATGGCCTCCTTATGTTGTAGTTCTTCAATCATTGTCTGTTGCTGTTGTCCATCCTGTCGCTGAGAAAAGTGCTAGACTAGTGACAAAGTGTGCGTAATAGACCTGATTTCATCAAACTGTTGCTTCTTCTCCCTTATATTTGTACCAATCTTCTGCAGAGTGGGGTCCTCTTGCAGAGACGCCAAATTTCCATGGCATGTTCAAAGAGATCCTATCAGTCCTTGACTGTTGTATCCAAAGTGTTCATTCCTTCTTTAATTGTTGCTTCACGTTGTTCCCGGACTTCTGGCGGAGTCGTTGGCTGCAGCCCTAATTGTAATTCTTTGATATGCATATGTAACTCAAATCGAACTCGACCGATTTCCTCCTATGGTTCCTTGACCGCTACATCCAACTTCCAAATTCTTTTTGGTGACTCTACGTCTTCGGGAATGTTGAGTTCTACCACCGGATTACATGCATGTGTAATGGTTGCGTCCAAGATTTGGTAGCACGTGGCCATTTCTTCCTTTTCTTTCAGTGCCTGCGCCTTTTCTGCGAATATTTGCTCATTGTTGGTCTTCACTTCGTTGATTACAAGAAGTGCACACTGCTCCCTGACCCTTAATTCTTTGAATACTCCTTGATGTAATTCATGGAGTGTGTGAATAGGAAGCGCCGCGATATTGACACCCAATTCCTTGAGTTGTTCCAACTGAGTGTTTCCTTCCTCTGACTACGCTTAAGATTTAGGCTTCTTAAACTTATTGTTGGGTGCCTGTTGATTCTTTGCCATCGTCGCACCAGGTTGATCTGTACAGAACTTGATATACCACATGAACACCCTATCCTGCAGCATTGCGACCAGCTACGCTTTCTTCATGTTATCATCATTAATCTACTATGCCTTCTACACAGCGTCCGCAATGAACCAGAATTGTTTTGGGTCTTCGCTTCCTACCCCTTTAAACATCAGCATCTTCATCATGTTCGACATGTTGAATGGTTCATGTGGAGGTGGAGGTGGAGGTGTAGGTGTATGTAACAGAGGTGGAGGTGGCCTGGAGTGGATGGATGGGGTATCCCAGGCATACCCTAACTTACTAACTATAGCACGCTTCGCGGTGTTCTCAGAATAGTTCCTTCATCATCGCTATCAGAAGATCCTAATAGTAGGATATATTCAGAGATTGATTCTTTGTTCCTTCTCTTGGTCCTTTGAGGAATATGCACTCTGCTTCACTATAGCTGATGCTCATACTGATCACGAGCTCAGTGATGAATCCTCCTAGGATACGATCAATCTAGTGATCAAAGACCTGCGTGATGTTATTTTCTGAAGCTTCCAAGCACTTCACTAGCTCTGGTGTCCACACAATAAGGTTGTCAAGCTTCCACGTACCTTGACTATCTGCTAATCTAGACATCCACTCATGTAGTTTGCAAGGAAAGAAACATAAGAAGGCTCCAATCTTGTCAGTGTACAGGTATCTATTCAGCCATTGTTCCTTGAATAACTAGGGGTTTTTGTTCTATTGAGATACAAATGCGTGCAGCTTCTTATCAATCCACTTTTTGATTTCTTTCTTAGTAGGGAACCACTTATTTGACATCACACATTCCTCAGAAAGATCCCAGTCTGAGCAATGGAACCATTTATTGGCTTGATGGGGTCTGAACCAGGTTCAGTGTTACCTGTGTCAACCAACAAAACCCTAACTATTGTCCATTTCGGCAACAACCTGCATAGTGCAGACTGCAGTCTCACTTGAAGCAATGTTGGGGGATGACAGAACTAGGTTTCTACATCCAGTGGCCTGTGTGATAGGTTCCTGTAATTCTTATGTCTTAGATCTACTTTCACACACCCTTAACCCTTCCGAACAGACAATTATTGTAAATACAATTAAACAACTTTCAGATCTTTGTGAAATTTCTTAATTAGTCTTAACATGCATAAATATTACACATCTACTATTTTTGCTCAAAAAATAAGCATTAATTCAGGTAAATCATAACACAGAGTGAAGATACATAAACTTGCACAATTGATAAATAATACACAAATGCATCCAAATTGGCTCAAAATTGTCTTTGTTGAGAATAATCGTTCAAGTATAGACTTCTTTTCCCCGCACACTAAGCTGCAGGAGCCTATGCACTTAGCCTGTAGACTTACCAAGGTCTCCACGCACTTAGCTGCAGGAGCCCTCCCCTTTCGCCTAAGTACATGAAACAGACCTTTCCTGCCTTAGCTTCTTGCCCTTACAAAGATTCTTCTGAAAAATTTAGCCCTTTAGACTCGCTATGACTCATCTATATATATAATTTTCCTTACAATACCATGGTCTGTGGATCATGGGCAGGTCTCGAAAACCTCCTATCACCTACCCACCTAAGGGACTAAATCCCATTTCACTCATACTAGCTTCGTGCTCCGCTTCCACATTTCGCGGAGACTTTACACTTTATACAAAAAGATATTAAATTTTACTCAAAATTTGACCCTGGGGACCCTATCCTAACATAAGGAAAACATTCCATGAATATGTTTTGATGAAGGTTTATGTTCTTCTTGAAATTGACATAACGTTTCATAGCTATTTTATTTTTTGACAAGACCAAAAATAAAATAATAAAACTTTACAAGAAACAAGTCTTAACAACTAAGTAACTCCTAAACCTAAACTACATTCAATGACAATGAACTAGGTGAAATGATAATGCCAATGTAGTTATACATGTAAATGTGAAACTGCAATCACATGTTCCTCACAAATTTTTAACATAAGTTGGAGAAATCTAACATAAGAAAATGATATAATCTTTCTAAACATTCTATCCATCATAAACAATAAAATAGTATTGTTATTTACAAGATTTTTTTCCTAAAAAGATTCCTTCAACAATATTTTTATTCTATCTTTATATTTAATTTGGTAAATTGGAATCTATTGAAGACAAGATATAGACATATTGGACATGTATTGAGAATCGTCTAAAACATTTCTCAACATTATAATCTACAGAAAAATGTTAGTATTGGTGATATAATTTTTTTTATTTGTAGCAGCATAACTTAGAACTTGCATAGATGGGATTATGCTCTTTTTAGCTCGCTTAAGGTTCTAATATGAATTTTATAGGGTTTCCGTAGTCTTTTCCATGTCCTTGATGGCTCCCCATGGGGGGGTGGTGGATACCCCTCATTTAAGTCAATTATAGTTGGTCGATCATCCTAGATATCATTGTGAATCAACGTTCAACAACATCCTACTCAAGAGTCTGGCCCCTTTACACAAGCATGATCAGGTCAACCATAAGGGAATGGACCTACTCAAGAGCACACTACCAAGTCTCAACCAATCTCTAGTATGTCTTTTACTCAAGCTCAAGACACCCCTCTACTAAAGATTCCAGCTGAGTTATTGGGATATACTATCGAACAAATAGAGCATGCATTAATATGAAAATTCATTAGCCCTTGGCCCTTCGAAAATACTTTGCTCAACTGGCTCAGAAAAAATTGTAGAATCAAAGGTGAATTTGAACTCAAACTAGGTGCACAAGGCTTCTTCATAGTGATATTCAATAACATTGAATACTGAGACAACATTATGGAAAGAGGGCCTTACTTTATCAACTATGTTGCCCTGTTTATAAAGACATGGGTTTTGCGATTCGACCCTAAAGAAGAGGATTTATCCTATCTTCTAGTGTGGATCATACTGTACTCTTTGTTGCATGAATATTAGGACCCGAAAATTTTAGTTCACATTAGCGATAATCTAGGAAAATTTGTGATGATTTTAGATATCACGAGAACTGGGCACTACACATCATATGCCAGGTTTTGTGTTTACATGGATCCCACTAAACCACTCCCAACACACATTCATCTTAGCTGGGAGGATGCCATTTGGGCGAAAACAATAAACTATGAGAAAATACCATTCATATGTTGCCATTGCCATGCCTATGGCCATCTCTTCAAGGATTATCCCCAGAAACCTCCACAAGGAAAGAACAACACACTAATGTGGCCACCCAATCTAGAGAACATGGCTTCAAGAGAGTCAAACATCGTAAGTGAACTTCCAAGAGAAAGAAGAATCCTCAAACCCCTTAGGCACTCAAGGCAAAAATAAATTCTCCCTTCTTAAAATTTATCCAGAAGAGGATCCAACCATAGGCCACACCTAGGGAGAAACAACGGATCATGCATCATAATTGGCAAAAGAAACATTAGCTCCGTCAAATTATCCTCAAAGTACTAATGAACCCTCTAAAGAACTCCCTTCCCCAATGGAGGAATAATATCTACATGATCTAGAGCCAAAAGAGATGGAATCATCTACATGAAATTATAAAAGACATGCAATACAAAGACATTATATCTACTGTAGAGGACCAAATTCAACTAGTTATTAGAGGTTACATGTGACATCAAGATGTGCTTCCACGGAAACCTAACACTTCAGGTACCATTCATTCCCCCTCTTCATATTTCTACATCCAAGGAATTAAAAAAAATACCACTCAGGAATTTCCCTAAGCCATAAAGGAGCCTAAGAAGAAGCATTGGAAAAAAATAGTCATCTCTTGCAAGACCTTGGTGAATTCCTAGTTAATTCGGGATGAGTTTACCGCATGAAAACATTCCGCCCTCTATTATGATCATCTCAATGATCAAAATAATTTCATGGATGTGAGAGGATTAAACAACAAATCGAAAATAGAATCTTCAAAAATCAAATTATGATGCCTCAACTTGAAATTCCCCTCTTACAAGAAACCAAATGCTCTCACCAAACTCTCACTCAGATAATCCCACCAATTTGGAAAAATTGTGATTTCCTTTCTCAATGTGCCTTTGGAGCCTCTAGATAATTGCATATTCTTGGGAATATAGCTACAGATCATCTCAGAGACTCTTCCTCCCTCCCCATAATCCTTAATGTAGTCTTTCAACCTATCGGTTCTTCTCAATATAGATTTCTCTCTAATGTCTTTGGGGATATTCTTCCTTAATGCAAAAGATAGTTCATTTTGATTCTTGTTGTTGTTAATTGCTTGGTGTCTCCTGAAACTTGAATTATGGACGGGGATTTCAATCTGATGCGATCCCTTTCAGAAAATAAAGGGGGCATCAGAAAGATAGAGGAAGCATTAAAATCTTTTATCTTGTTCATTGGTAACTATAAAATGGTAGATGTTGAAACCAAAAATGACACCTATACCTATAATAATTAAAGAGGAGGAGCACACCAAGTTGTTTCAATGCTTGATCATTTCCTAATCTCGGAATATCTTTTACTATTCATTCTCCAGCTTGATGCTTCAATCCTCCCTAGTCACGATTCTGATCATTAACCAGTTTCTTTGCAGATGGATTGGTTGGTGTCCCTAAGGAACAAGCATTTTCACTTTAATGCCTTCTCACTTTGTCATCCTAACTTTCTCACCAATATGGAAAAAAAGTTGTGTGATTTAGCATCAATCACAGGAAATGTAATGTATCTCTTTCAACAAAGGTTAAAATTTGTCAAATGAGAAATCAAAGAATGCGATCAGCAAGACTTCGACAACATTTTTGAGGACAAGCTCACAATGGAAAACCAAATGAAATAGGTCCAGCAAAGCATTATATCAATAGGAAGCACTACCCACTTAACCAAAATTGAGAGTACTCACTGGCTTCAACTACATGAGATATTGGCTCAAGAAGAGACATTTTACAAATAGAAATCAAGAATTAAATGGCTAAAATATGGAGAGAGAAACACCAAGTTTTTTCATAAATGAATAATTAATTATAGGCATAAAAAAAAATCCATCGGCTTCATGCTCACAAAAATCAATGGGTGAAGGATCATAATGACATGTCTATTCTTTTATCCAAACACTTCAACACCCTCATATCCAAACCTATTCATAACAGAAAGTCTGCTATCAAGAAAATTATATGACATATTCCTAAGCTCATCTCAAATGAGAGTAATGCAATTCTCTTACAACCCATCTACTTGCAAGAAGTCTAAGAAATAGTAATGAGTATTCCATGGAACAAATCACTAGGCCCAAATGGATTTACAACAAAATTCTAGCAAGCATGTTGGCCTATCCTTAGCCATGATGTGTGGAAATTTGTTGAAGACTCTAGAACGTTTTCCTCTCTTCTTCCAGCCGTTGATTCCACTTTAATTTCACTCATGCCCAAGTCTAGGAAATCCTCCACTCCCTTGGACTTTAGATCCATTTCATTATAAAATGTGATATACAAAATTACCTCCAAAATGGTTGCTAATCGCTCAAACCTCTCCTCCCTAGTATCATTTCTACTGAGAAAATGGGTTGTGTTGAAGGAAGACAACTTTTGGACAACGTCATTCTCATTCAAGACTAGTTGTACTCTCTTCGTTCCACTAGAAAGCCAAGTATGATTCTTAGACTTGATTATTCAAAGGATTTATATAAAGTAAGTTGGAAGTATATCTACCATGATATTTCAACTTATGGCTTTCATGAAATGTGGATAGCCTTGGTGATGGCCCTTATTTCAAAGGCTTTCTCCTCTATTATCATCAATGGATCACCTACCCTTACCTTTTCTTCCTCATGGGGCATTAGGAAAGGGGATCCTCTCTCTCCTTATACTTTTCTCTTAGCTATTGAAGGCCTAATTCATGCCTTAAATAATACACTTTCTTGTGATTGAATTAAAGGCCTCCCCTTAGGATCTCAATATCAAAGCACAAACCATCAACAAATTTTTGATGATACATTATTAATGGGAACTCCCAGTATCAAAGAAGCCATAGAATTCAAGGAAATGCTTGATACCTTTGCAGTTACATTGGGCACCAATATCAACACTTGTAAATCTCATATTCTTGTCTTCAACACCTCACGTGCAGTGAAAATGCCTCTCTCCCACTTCTTGTGTTTCCAAAATACTTCCCTTCCAACAAAATACCTTAGTGCTCCCCACATTCTAACCCTCTCATATGTTCTCTTTGGGAATATCTCTCATGAATATTTAAGCCAAAATCTCCTCATTGACCTTCCACTATCTGAACATCACAAGTCGTTTTACCCTTCTAAATTCGGTCCTCCAATCCATGCCTTCTTTTTTACTCTCTACCTTACCTGCCTCTAAAGCTATTCTCAGCAAAATTTGAAATATTCATCACTCATTTCTATGGGGAGGAGCCTGTTATAGCACCATTTACCACTCTTAGTAGATCTGATGCTATGATTATGGCCTAGGGCAACCCTTACTTCCATACTTGGACCAAAATCTAAAAAACAGTGTTTTATTCCCTATACGCTACTTACCCTGTGATAAAAGCATGTACATGCGGGGCAACATATATCCAACCCACGTACATATGTTAAAAAACTTAAAAAATAAATTTCCTAATTTCGGGTGGAGTTCACAGGTTTTACCTATTACTCACCTCCTATTTCTTGTGGCCCAATTGTTTCCCAAATGAAAAAACTAATTTGGAGAAGTATAAATAAAACTCCATGGGAAGGCCTTAAGGGAGAAGATATGAGATATTGCTACTATAGTGATATTATCCCTTATCGATTTTGACGAATCCCTGTGCCTCCTGCACTCCCCAAAGCTTCAGGAAACCCTTGTTTCCTTGCTATAGATATCCTCCATCTTGCTTGAGATATCCTTGTATTGGTGATGGAGGAAGATTGCTGAAGGCTGGGAAAGGACGGATCTAGAGGATGGTTCCACTTGGAGCCGGAGAAGGACTAAGGTCGTATTTCTCCACTTTACTTGTAGCTAAATTCAATAAAAGGAATGTTGTTCTTTTTCCGATATTAAATGTGTTTATGCATCAAATTATGTTGTAATCTATTCATGAATCTTATATTGATGTATAATTATTCATTCATTTATATGATTTAAAGTTGATATCATGAACATGCTTTATGTTTCTATCATTGTGTATGTTTCATTTGAATAATTTTCAGGTTTCAAGAACATCAGCAGGAGCTGAGGGGTTGCACCCTGTGGGATCTACCTAAACAAAGGACATCTAGGTAAGGACACTCCTACACAGTTTAGTAGAATAAGCATTTTTATTGATTGCCTGAGTATTTCTTGTTGTGGTTTTCCCTCTACTTTGTTGGAGTTCTCAACCTAAAGCCCTAGGGTGGTTTCACCTACAATAGAATTGGTGACTCCACTGGGGATAATAATCTTGTTATTCTTGGTTTGGGTTGTTTGTTCTCAATCAGGGTTTAGTTTCTTGATTGATTGCTTTTACAATATTGTTTGGTCCATTAGTGTCCCATGAATCAAGTCTGATCTTCTTAATCAGACTTTGATTTTTGTTTTTCCTAATAAAGCTTTGTATATGTTATTTTCTTTGATTATAGTAGCATATACACGTAGGTTTCTTTAAAGCAAATTCGCGTATATGCGAGCTTCCTATATTTGAAACGTGTGTTCATGCTTCTGTGTCTTTACACAGTTGCGTATGCAATTTTTTGAATTTTTTTTTCAAATCTTTTTGCCCAGTCAGGTCTACCGCCTGGTGGTTTATGTTGTTGTATGGTCATCTATTGTCTGGAGAATTCGTTTTTCTTGCAAGCTTTCTTTTTCAAAATCTCCTTCTCACTGAAAAGATTTGGCCTAGGATTGCTTCTTAAGCAAGCTTGTAGTTTGTATCTTGGGTTCAAGGCTTCGTTCTGCAGTTCTTGGTTGTTCTGGTCTTCCAGAACATAAAATTGTTTTCAATTTCATTTCCAGCTCGGAGTTCAAGTCCCTTGCTTTGCTTTCCCTTGTTTGGTGACCTTGTTTATTTAATTGCCTTTTTGAGAGTTTTTTTGAAAAGTTTGAAAGTATTTCTTTCTTGGAATTTTTGTCAGTTTGTTGAAATATTTTTGCTGCTAGTTGGATCAGTTTGTGCAAGTTTGCAATCTTCCTTGTTCAAGTATTATTTATTTTCGAGTTTATAACTTGCGAGATTGAAAGACTCCTTGTGGCTATTTATTGATCTTTCTAGTTTTAGTAGTACTTTTGTGACCTCAAAAAGTTGTTTTGTTCCCTTAAAAGAAAAACCTCAAAAAACATTGCTTTTGTTTTTCTTTTTTCCACGTTTTTCGTTTTCGGTTTCTTTTGTTTTAGTGTTGAAAAGTGAATTGGGATCTTTTTGTGATTTGTTCTACTTACCTTGAAGAGAGATTTGGGTTCAAATTTTTTCCCTCTTCATTTTAAGTTGGCTTATTGTCTCTATAAAGAGTTGCATTTTCTTATGAGCATTGTTTAGGATCTTGCATCATTGACATAATTTGCATTAGGTTAGTTTCCATTTTAAGGCATTCTTAGTCTTTTTAGTTTTTGGGTGTGTGTGGATTGTTTCAAAAAAGAAAAGAAAAATATCTTGCTTAGATAAAGTTTTCGTAGAACCAAAGTAGAGATCACTCTTCATTGAAGAAAATGGTTGCATTCATATAGTGAGTTTTCTATTGATTTCTTTTGCGTCATAAAAACGTCATCAGTTTCACTCTCGTAATTCCCCTGACTTAAAGAACAACTATATAGAATCAAGCAATTAATAAAATGAACTAGAACTTTTATTGTTGTCATTAACAAACACCAACAAGTTTAGGTTCATTAGGGCCTTGGATTATGTGAGTGGAGAGTTAAATCTCCAAGGCCACTCAAATTACAAAATGTAGAAGTTGAATAAAGAGCGAAACCCAATATCGTTAGAAAGACCGGAAAAGCTCCCTGACTGGGAGTTAAGCCGGAGGGAGAGTGAAGAAAAGGATTAGAGATACCCCTCTCCTACTTGTTGGATCCTGCCTCAAGATTGTTCTGCCCGGCTTTTGATATGAATTGGTATCCATAGTTTCCTTTCATAGGGATCACATAGGTGGCTACGGAGGGGAATTCAGTGGCACCTGAGGTTGACGTTGTATCATGTTCAATAGTACTTTTTGAGGGTACCCTTGCAAAGCTTGGGTTCTTGCATCGGCAAAGGATGGTCGCATTCTTAATGACCCGGAGCGGAAATACTTGAAAGATGTTTGATTGCTTGTATCTTTAGGGACTTTTAGAGAGTGCTCTTTGCTCGTAGTTGGCCTAGCTTTACAAATTTTCTAAGTCTTTAAGTAGATTTCTTAAAAATAATTCAAAGTGGCTGATCGACCAGCTCATCAGTCTAGGATACTTTGTGGGCTATCACCTACGATTCCCGAGCCTTCTCCTCAAAGGCGTAGGAGCAATACTACCAGTGGTTTTCAACCAGTGGCAGCAGGCACATTGGAGATTGATCCTTCAGTTGGAGTCATTGATTCACAAGATAGACCTGGTAAAAGTAGAGAGTTATAGAGGAACACTCGAGTTCTTTCTCCAGTGATCTTCCAGTCGGAAGATAATATTGAGGTTGAAGAGCTTCATGAGTCTATTTTGGCTCCTAATTCTCCTCTTCCTCCTGATCATCCAGATGTTTTATTGTACGTCGAAACTCCGACCAACAGGCCTTCGAGCTGAGGTTTACATCAATCTATTCCTTCGATGACCACTGCTAGAAGCATGGCATCCATGATAAGTACTACAAGTATGCAAACTCCTATATCTATACAAGGAGGAGGAACAATGTATATACATTCTGTTACTCCTAGCACTCCTATATTTGGTTCTACTTCCATTCCATCATCAAGCGGAAGCTCTCAAGTTATTGCCTCTGGCACTGCCTTTTTCCCTTTTGGAATGTCGACCAACACAATTCCTTCAGTTTTGTTTAGTATTCCATCAACTTCTTCCACATCCATGGCAAGTGGATCAAATTCTTTTCAAGGTTCCCCATTTACGGGTGGTCATATACCACATTCCAACCCAACAGTGGGATCCATGCCTTTTTCCTTTTCAGGTCAAGGTTATAATTCGTTTTAAAGTTGGACAAGCCTTGTGGTTAGTGGGTTAGGAGCTGGGAATAAATCTTATTTCGGCTGACAGGGGAATGTGCCATATTATTTTGTCAATTCATTTCAAAAATTTTCTCCCTATGTTGATGCATGGAATCATTATCAGGGGCTTTCTTCTTAACACTTCTTTAGGGGGTAACTTTACTAGTTACAAAGGATTTTTGGCAAGAGTTGGTCAAACTCCGAATTTTTCTGGACCACAAGGGGCTCCTTATTGTTCGAATCGGTCTATGAATTACTTCGGGCAACCTGGTGCCTTCACAAATCTAAGTCATTATTTTCAGAACATTGGGAGTTCTGCCCAGACAGGTTGGAATCCTCAGGGTCCGCCACTAGTCCCTCTTCTGGCAATGTTAAGCTTGCCAGACCTCACTAAATTGACTAATGATCCGATTAGCTATAACCCGGTTTGGCCTCTGGTCCCAACCAAACTTCCCTCAGATATCCCAAAATTTGAGGGGAATACTGGTGAAGATCCGGGTGACCACGTAACCACTTTCCACATATGGTGTTCGTCCAACTCCCTGATAGACGATTCAATCAAGTTGAGATTATTTCATCGTACCCTAACTAGAAATGTGGCTAAATGGTACATAGAATTGCCGGGGGCACCTTTACTTCTTTCGGTGATTTGGCTACTATCTTTTTAAACCATTTTCAATTGCTTGTCTGATATGATGTTGGAACTAAGCTTCTGGCTAATTTCTAAAAATATTAGGCAACTCACATTTCAGATCATATCCAGGAATGGAGGAGAAGCAAAAAGGCTCATCAAAGCCCATATCCCACAAGAACTCTTTCTCGAATGGTTTCTTAAATCATTACAACCTAAGATCTCTAAGGACATGTCCCTCTCTGGTGTTTTCACTGAAGAGCAGGCTATTTTCAGGGCCCAGCAATTAGAATTGTTCTATTCTCAGTCTAGAGTTCTTCAAAAAATTCTACCTGATGCTCCTAGATCCAAGGTGGGTATAGCCAAATTGAAGCCAGGTCCCCACGCCGATGGGCTAGTCGGATTAATTGATTTCAACATGTTAACCTGCTTAATCAATTGTAGCAAGTGGCTTTATAAACTTCTTCCTCTATGCATGTATCATTGTTTGTATCTACACCTTCTCAGCCTACATCTATAAATGTCGTCCAAACTTTTAACCTCAAAGGAAACCAACAATCCGATGGGAAGAAAAAAGGATGAGGTAGAAAGAAGAACCAGGATGGGAAGGACAATGCAAACAAACCCGGCAATGATGTCAAAGGGGGTAAGAAAGAGTTCAAGAAAAAGGTAAAATTTCCATGCAAGTTATGCAATGGAGATCATTTGATTAATATCTTCCCTAAGATCCAAGATGCTCAGTGCTTATTAGTGCAGTAGGGGTATTCTAGCTCCCAGACTGTTCTCACTAACCCTTTTCCCCAAGGGCAACAATTACTTGCTCGCACAAATTCTAATGCTGGTACCCTTGCAGGGGGCAACCAGGAAGGGGATAATTCATCAAATGTCTATATGATGAGCTCACATATCAGCATCACTATGCGATCGTGCGATTACGGTGAATCAGAATCCTCTAAGGCTAAGTTTGCTTTCGATGCCTCACAACCGCTCGATATTGAGAGGCCCTATGTTGAGTCTATACCTCGCATGACGAAAGGCTTCGCGAAGTGCTCGACCATTAACCCTAATGCTAGGGCAGCCCATAACTACTTGATTGTAGATGATCTGGTTTAGAGTCCTTGTGCTATGTTAGCATTAGAGGTACTCCAGACGTGACCTTGTCACAGAAGTGCTTTGCTCTCGGCAATCGGAGTGGTAGATCCAAAAAATTCTCTTGTGATCACTTTTGATTTGTCAAACATCAAAAAGAGACTTCCCCATCATATGGATTTCTAGATAAAGTCTACATAAAGAAAGACCAACATTTTTTGAACAATTATAAATGAGGGAGCTTCCACATGTGTCATGTCCATGTCATGTTGGAAGGCCATTGGATCACCTCAAGTTGTTCCTTCACCAACTCTATTTATGACATTTGATGGACATTCTCATAGGCCACATGGGATTATTCTAGCCTTTCCCATTTGTGTTAGGGGAAAGGTGGTAAATATTGAGGTAGAAATTGTTGATGCAAACCTGGATTACAACCTCCTCTTAGGCAGGAATTGGATTTATAAGATGGATGCCATAGTTTCATCATTATTTCGCATCCTTTGTTTTCCTCATGAGGGAAGAATCGTAAAAGTTGATAAGATGGATTATTCTCCGGGTGACTCTCATGCATCCTCTGAATCTACTGTACCATTAGTGGACAATCCCAGGCAACCTATTGAGAATGTAGGATTTGGGATGTACTCTTCTTTAATGGGTATTTTTGATCTCCCTGCACCTTCAGCTAGAATCAATGCTATTTCATCCTCCAGGGCACCTTCTCAAAGAGATTTCTTTCAAACTCATTGTTTTTCGAACCCTCGGCCTTTACCCTCATCTACCACCACATTAGATGGAGAGCAGGTAGGTGGAATGGCATGTCCTATGTTAGCAATGGAAATTTCTTATAAGTCTATTGTTAAGTGTGAAGACTCACGTCCCACTCCTTTTTCACCATAGGAGTTAGATGGAGATTTGGCTCTAGCCTGGACACTTAATTCAACTTCAGCTCAGTATTGCTTAGATACAGTCTTACCATTTGAGGAAGCAATTCTAGAAGCAATGATGGGTGTTGATAGACCATGGGATGATTTACATCATCGTTCATATTTCCTCTCTCATTTGCAAGAAAGTGAGTCATGTTTGTCTAGTCCATCTGCTAGTGATGTTCATATAATTTTAAACCCTTTGGCCCTAGCACAGTTTTTTTCCGAAGGTAACATGTTTGTTATCTCACGAATTGTACCCTTGAACATCTATAGGAATCCTAACATAATCGAAAATGTCTTCATCGGAGCTGACTGTTCCCTTGAAGAAATTAAAATTTATACTGATCTCTTCAAAGAGTTTTGTGATGTGTTCACTTGGTCTTATGAAGAAATGTCTAGAATAGATGCATCTATAGTCCAGCATGAGATCAAGACATACGAAAATGCTAAACCTATTCGACAAAACTTTGATTGGTCAATCCTAGCAAAGTAGTAGCTATTAAAGCTGAAGTTGAAAAGCTGGTTAAGGCGGGCTTTATATACCCCATTCCTCTAACTGAGTGGGTCTCTAATCCAGTCCCCGTAGATAAAAAGTAAGGAATGATCTGAGTATGTATAGACTTTAAGGACATTAATAAGGCTTGTCTAAAAGACAATTGCCCCATACCCTTTCTTGGGCATGGGATCCCCCGTAGCAGGTTTTGGGGCTCAAAGCCCAATTTTTGGTCAAAGATGGTGTAGAACTCCGTGAAGTACGAGCACGGAGCGCAAAGTGTAAAATTGAGTCATAGGGCTATCTGCCCTAAAATATTGTAATTTAATGTAAAGATGTGTCGGCCTACCCATGGTTTGTTGATCATGGGATTGTATAAATAGAGTGAGGCTCTAAGTGTAAAGATAGCTTAATTTAGTAGGAGATATATAGAATAGCGAATGCATGGTTAGAGCCTAGAGTGAAAGTTGAAGTGTACTGGGTCATAGTAGTAGGAAGAGGCTCTGCAACTGAGTGCACAGAGGCCTAGTAGAGTCCACAGCTGAGTGTGTGGACCTCGGCAATTGAGTGCACAGAGGCCTAGTAGTGTCCACAGTTGAGTGCACGGACCCCTGCAGCTGAGTGTGTAGGGCAGAGTCAGGTCTGTACTTGGGATTGAAAGATAATAAAGAGAAGTTTATTCTGTGCATCTATTTTGGAATCTTTATGTTGATGTTATTCATTGATTTTACTCTGTCTATTTACTGTGTGCACTCGATGAATACTTGTATGAATACTTATATGCGAATTTAATCTAAGTAATCAGCTAACAGAGGCTAATTAAGGAAGACTTGGGTAAATAACATCGGTCGCATTGCGGCTAGAACTGCGCGAAGACAATATCACAGGGCACAGGGTACCTACAAGTGCGCGTAGCATAGTAAGTGCGAAGGTTGGACCGAGTTCCAGTCACCTCATATCAGACATCCCCAGCGTGTTGAAACTTGGTTCTAGCACCCTCCCATACTACTTTGGGTGAGACCTCAGTCCGTGCTCCACGGATTGTTGCCGAAAGGGCCAGTAGTATTGGGATTTGCTTGGCTAAATCACTTCCAAACTTGGGTCAGGCCCCACTAAGCCAACAAATGGTTCCGTTGCTGAGACTGGGATCTGCATAAGGGATGTCTGATGTTGTGCCACTGGAACCCAACAAAGAAGGAAATTGAAGAGTGGTTGGATAAGAAGATTCACGAGTTCGCGGTGCAGGAAAACAGAAATTCGTGGGTATCTAAGGAACATTGGTTGGATCGCTATTTGTACATTGAAATCCACGAGATTTTCTTTTCATCCTTTCTTTCGAAGCTGTATGAGTGGATCACAAAGTTAGCAGACATCCAAGGAAGGCGTAGGCTCGACAAACCAATAGTGTGGACCCCGGAACTAGCGCACATACTAGAAGCCTCAAAAGATAATATAGCACGAGCTGGGGACCAATGGCTCGACCAAATAATAGGAGGATTTATCACCGAGTTCGTGGTGGACACAACCATCAGTTACAGTGAGGGAGAGCGCCATTTTCTCAAGGGACCATGAGGTAAGTATATTAAATCTTTGAATACATGGATTAAGATGTTGTTATGTGAAAAGCAGGTTAATTGAATAAATTAATGTTTGGGACTATGCGGAGCGGAAAGACCTACAGAAGCGGAAGTAACGAAGAATTAGAAAACAGTCCCTTAATTTTACCCTCGTGGGAGAGCGAGGACGAGCTCGCGAAGGTTTCTCTGAGAAGCGCGGTCAGTTTGATAAGGAAGCAGATTCTGTGGTTACCACCTCCACCCACATCGCCACCTGCTTCACCTCCCTCACCTCCATCTCCACCTACTCCACTCCCACCATCTCCATGGTTTAGTATGGTGAGCATGATCAAACTACCAGTATTCAGAGGAGTAGGGAATGAGGATTCAGACTAATTCTGGTCCGTGGTAAAAGCAGTATCGGAAGCACAAGGTGTCACGGACAACAACATTAAGGAGGCTACATTAGTGAGCGCACTGCAGGATCGTGCATTAACATGGTATATCAAGCATTCTAACGGCCACCCAAACGCAGGGATAACAGAGATCCATAACACGTTGAATAGGGAATTTAGCAGACCAAAGTTATAAACACAATCAATCATCAAGTTTAAAAAGATCGCGATGCTCCCGGGTGAGACTCCCTGGGATCTGGATCAACAACTGAAGAGTACGATCCGTGAAGCCAATATGATGCTAATGGATGCACAACATCGTGCATGGTTTGTAGCATCTCTCACACCAGACTTGAGGATGGCACTGTCACAGCAAAAACTTTCTACCCAGGCTGAAGTGTTGGAGATGGCGATGAGATTACACAGGACCCTGGGTTGGGAGTTCAACAAATCCACGCGCAACTATAGAATTTGTGTTTGGAAATGCAAAGCTTGAAGCAGGATAGGGCACCACGACTAGAGGTATGCGAAGAAGTATGGTGCATAAAATGCAAAGTCCTCGGGCCATGACAAGGATCATTGCCTAGTGTTCGCGAACTACTTGGCAAGAGGAGGGCCAATGCCATTGAGACCGTAGACACGGGCAGGGCCAAGTGTGGCACCCGCCTTATGGTGTGCGATCTGTTAGATAGGAGGGAAACACACGACAGACAATTGTCATTTGTTGCAAAAATTTACACAAACACCGCAACAATTTTTTTGTAATTTCTGCAAGTCGAAAGGCCATGATGAGCACACTTGCCACAGTTACGAGCTAATGATGGATTGGACCCCAGCCTGTAGGATGCAGACCGAAACGCGAGCCCTCGACCCAGAGGTAGGGATGGCGCGCACTGGATTTCAAGGGTGAGGATGAGGATGAGGTGGAATGGGATCAGGAAGGGGCTATAGACAATTAAGTTATTACAATTGTGGAGGACCAGGGCACTATGCCCGCGATTGTACCAACCCAACAAGGATATCCTATTCGTATTTTGATTAGTTTGAACATGAAACAATAGATTTTCCTACGTTGATCACAAAGATGCATGAAAAAGGGGTATTCCAGCCTCCCCCTACTCAAAATATACAAATGATGAGGTTTGAGCCATGTGAAGAGGACACAAATGTAAACATGATGCTCACAAGTGGTATGGCCATAGGAGAAGGTATGGGGAAACAACCAAAGTAAAGTACATGGGTTCGCAAGGCTCCTACGAAGGAACCCAAGTTTGACTTAGAACATGCAAAGGAGACATTCATGGAAGCTAAGAAGAGTTTCGTGGAGGCCTCCACTTTAGGTAGTAAGGATCAACCAGAGCCAGGAATGGATCCTTCAATGCTCACTACCTTTCTGGAGATATGCATGAAAATGTTGCACAACAACAAGGCAGTTAAAGAACTATAGGAACTGATCACCAGGTGCATGGGGTCAAGGGAACCACACGTCGTTCTGAAATTGGGGAAGCATTCCTTACGCGCTAGAAAGGAAATGAGGTTGACTGCACAGATTGGGGAATATCAAATGGATCAGGTGATCCTAGATCTGGGTTCGGACGCTAATGTATTACTAAAGCAAACATGGGAATGCATGGGCAGGCCCATGTTACAATGGTCCCTTATTCAATTACGAATGGTGAACCAACATAAGGTTTTGCCCATGGGGAGGTTGCAAGGAGTAACAGTTGGTATTGAAGGTGTGAGAACGTAGGCAGATTTTGAAGTAATAGAGATTTTCGATGATAGCAATCCCTATCCCGCATTGTTAGGAATAAACTGGGCCACCGATATGAATGGAGTCATCAATTTGAAGAAGCGAAAAATTATCTTCGAGAAAACGTCACTACGAGTAGTAGTCCCACTGGACCTAGTCGAAGGAGTGTGCTACATTGAACCAGTGCGCAATGATTAAAGTGATGATGATCTTGATTGTATTTACAAGATAACTGCACACGACCAGGATTGGGTGAATCCAACTGTAAATGGGAGGATCTCGTGGGAGCATGAAAGCTCTTGCACTTTGGATTTAGACGAAGAGGTAGAGCACTGGCAGAATCGGTTGCACGAAGTGACAATGCTGAATTCTAACGTGATGATTAGATCATTGTGTTCATGGAAACAAAGGAAAGAGAGCTGGTGACATATGATGGATTGAAAATGGTGGACGAATTCCTGAGCAAATTTGAAAGCATGGTACCCAAACAACAACAGTTCGATGCATTGAAGTGGGCACTGCACACAACACCAGCACGATGGTGGGATACACATCAAGGAAATTTTTAGGACTGGCGTCGATGTAGAAGGATGATGCACCTATGATTTGGAAGACCCTAGCTTTGAACAAAAGTCCATCAGTGAGAACGAAACAACGCACCCACCTGTCTCGATGGGTACAGACATGTGTTGTGCAGTCCACACAAGCACACCCCAAATTTAGGATCGAAATCAGAACAGGACGCATCAGCAGAAGAGGTGATGCGCACCACAAACATTCCACGTAGAAGCATTTAGGAACATATGCCGAATCCTGAATAGAGATCACTAGGCGAGACGAACTGATTAGGACCTGCATGTACCAATGGTCTGATGGGCCTATAGGGCCATGTGAAAAAACCTGAGCATGGATATGATTTCGAAGCTGAGGAGTAGGGTTAAGACCATAATTTTGGAGGAAAGGAATCCTCACGCAATAGCTCCCACAGTTGGGACAGTACACGAGGACCATAATGAAGGAATTATGTAGCTACGCGAGGGTGAACATATGCAGATTCAAGAAGCCATTCGGCGAGGGAACCTTAAGCTTCGCAAACTCGAAGAGGATCGGATACGACTAAGGAAGAAAAGTAGGTTAATGGATGTAGAGATCAAAAAACTAGAAAACAAAATTGCGCAAGCACGTCTCGTCGATAAACTCAGAGTGGCCAAACAAAATACGAATAACCAAACTACTTTATTAGAATATTGTTGTGTTAGATTTTTAGGCTACTGTGGTAGTTATTTGCAGTGGTATGTTCCGGATTTTCCACAGTTTCGTGTTCATTCTGTCGACGTTTGAAACCCCAAAGGGGGTCCATCATCAGGACAAATCAGATAGAATATGATTGAAAGCTTGATTGAGAGAAGAGTCTTTGACTTGGACATAAATAAGCTAAGAACCCTAATTTTATAAAGAAGT
>APFE031289351.1:55411-67099 GCA_000404065.3 Pinus taeda
AATTTAATTAAAATTAATTAATTAATATGAAAACCTAATACTATGCTTCCAAAGGACCAAAGGGACCAGAGGGGTTGATTTTCCTGATCAGATGAAGCCAATTTCCACTGATTTCACTCCCGTTGTCCCTATTGAGGTTCTGAGGAAATTTCATAATCTCGATGGCCTCTTTGATTTTCCTCTTCTGATAATTATCCTCCCTTGCAATTATTTTGGCGTCTTCCAAACACACATGATGCTTTGTTTTGGACGAGTGTTTTGCAAGTGCTGATGTACGAGATCTCTCGTTCTTTATATCAGCTGCGTGTTCTTTTAGTCTTATTTTAACAGACCGACCTGTTTCCCCAATATAACTCTTGCCACAAGAGCAATCAATCTTGTACACCCCCTTGAGTTGTTGTCGATCAATGTTACCCTTTATTGACCTCGTCATTTGCCTTAAAGTTCCACATGTTGTAAATTGAGTGTTTATGTTATTCTTTTTTAAAAAAAATTTTGCAATTTTATCTGTGACCCTTGGATGAATGGAAGGTAAACTTTCCCATGGATTTCTTTCTTATCTTATGCTCCACCTCGACGATATAATGTTTGAAGGTCCGCCTTTGGGATGAGTACCTACCATGAAGTTTGAGGATTGAGACCTCACGGAAAGTGAGAAGTTCCCACACCTGGCCATGAAGAGTTTACGAAGTAGAATTCAGGGGGGCCCGTTACAGTTTTGGAGCCACAAAAATGGTAACGTGGTGTGGAGAAGGTTGGGTTACTCCATTTGTGATGGATACCCCACTACCACCACGCGCCCATCACCATTTTGATGATCAGGAAACTGTTATGCCTGGTGCATGATGGGTATCTCTGGTTGGAGGATCATATTCCCATCATGGCTGACCTAATTCATAGAATCTCTTCACTGCCCTTCAAAGAACACGACCCCGTGGCCATAATGGGAAAAAGCAGCGACTTGGCCCTCGCAGAATCTATGAAGGCCAAGTATAAACTAGAGAAGAAAAAGTGATGGTATGAAATCGCAAGCATTAAGGACAAATGTGTGTGCGTAGCCACCCAGCTCCTGGCCAGAAATCTGATGAGGAAATGTTGCACTGATGAAGTACCACTATCTGTGATTGCACTGGCAGAGCAGTGCGCGAAGGGGGTACAGTTCAACTGGGCGCAGATCCTCTACGAGAAGTTTCTGACGAATTGCAAGGAGGCTCAGGAGCAGGGTAAGACCTTCGACTACACATGGTTGCTCTTATCCATCTTGTTGGTTGCAGGGGAATTGTCAAAGGACAGCTAGTTTCCTAGTATTGAGCATGATCTGCCCAAAGTCGCAAGGTACACCTCGCTCTAGGCTACAAAAGACGCGAAGAGGATTCGTGAGATGAAGGTTTTATGGGCGTTCATGGAGGCGAGCATCCGAATGTGGATCAATCGAAGGTCGTGCCTGTCTCCCACGGTTTATAATAGCTTTCAGAGCTCGACAAAGTTCAAGGTGGATATGCATAACCTATATATCCAGGTGCGCAAGGATCCAATGCAGAAATGGTTGAAGCTTCTGTTCATCGCAACAGATGATGCGATCTTCACAATGATGGAGTCTTTGCCTCCGGAGTGGCACGCACCAGACTTGGCTGAGGTGGAAAAGGCAGTCGCGTGAAAGCAAAAGGAAGTGGCCAAGCGTCGTATCATAAAGATGGCCAAGAAGCAGCGCAATGAGAAGGTAGTTGGAGAGGTTAGGGCTTCGCATGATACGGCATTAGAGGAATCAACACAGAAAAAGGCTGAGGAGGCAGCAGCAACAACAGTAGCACAAACAATAGAATAAACTATAGTGCCAACAGAAGAGCCTAAGGAGGGCCAGGAGATGTCCACGGGGCAATAGACCAGGGAAGTGGACAACACATAATAGTGTACGGACCCTGGTTCAGCATCAACCCAACTTAAGTGGCCACGTGTCCCTGAGAAAACAACTCCCAAGAAGAAGGTGAAGGTGATAAAGACGTCTGTTGACTCGATCACGCTCACAAAAGGTGATTTGTTTGACATCGGCGAAACGGTTCCGAGGTCACAAAGGATGCACTCTAGGAAATGAGGATGGAGCAAAACATTGTGTTGGGGGCGCATAACGTGCAGCTACAAGGCTTACAGGTATAGCCCCCTAAACAGGTACAATGGCTTCGTATGTCACAGCAGGAACCACAAAGGCCAAACAGACGTTGCGAGCCCGTAGGGACAATCCTTTCGTGTTGCCCAAAGGTGCCCTAGCAGCAGCAAGCGAGGTTGACAAGGCTGTGATGAGCAGCATGAAAGGTTTCAACTTAAACTTGGTAGCCCTGTCGCGTGAAACCCTATACCAGTTACAGGATGGGGTCATCACAGAGCTCCGCGCTAGGGAAGGCTGCGTGATCCAAGTCTTGAACAAGTACAAAATCAACATGGATCAACTCAGGCTCGAGTGTGATGAGTTGGTTGTGCAGGCTTGCGGACTGGAGCAGGTGGTAGACGATGCGTGTAGGAGCGTCCCAGAGTTGGTCATGCCAGCAAAGCTAACAACAACAGAGCTGTTCCACCGATTGGCAGCCGAAGTCCGAGAGCCCAGGGAGGAAATGGCGAAGGTTTAGTTGGAGCTGAACTTGTAGATCATCGAGATACGGTTGAAGGCGTGGCCCTCCACGCCCCCAGAAGTTAGCGAGCAATGCGCCCGTGCTATCTAAATAGGGTTGGATCAAATTGGCCAAGCGGTACAGGATTGCACTGGGATGTTGGATCAAGCACTAACCATGCTTACATACCTGCAGGAAGATCCAAACCTACAACGCCTAGAGACAGAGGTGCGCGAGTTGTAGCAGGAGTACGATAATTTCCAAGGGACTGTGTAGACAATCATCCTTACTCAACGACTCACCAAACTGTAGTAGGAAAGGGCAGTAAAGGACCAGTTAGATTCCACGCGAAAAAAAAGAAGCCTTGCTTAAAGTGCGCATCTAGCCATGGATCGATGAAGCTTTCACAATTACAACTATCATTGAAGGAAAGTTGTTACAAATGCATGGACTTTATGTGGTTAGACAAGAATGTGACCTTGCTCACAAAGGTTCAGAGATACGCATGCAACAAGTACAACAGATAGCAGAACAATATGCCACGGACACCTAAGCTATGCAAGACTTACTGGATGGACTCCGCGCAAAGATCGCCACACCAACGAAGTGACTCGGGACGAGTCACAATGATTGTGTTGGGGGCCTGTTGGGCATGTGATCCCTCGCAGCACATTTTGGGGCTCAAAGCCCAAGTTTTGGTCTAATATGGTGTAGAACTCTGCGAAGTACAGGCGCGAAGCGTGAAGTGTACAATCGAGTCATAGGGTTGTTCGCCCTAAAATATTGTAATTTAATGTAAAGATGTGTCAGCCTACCCATGGTCCGTAGACCATGGGATTATATAAATAGATCAAGGCTCTAACTATAAAGATAGCTTAACTTAGTAGGAGATAGATAGAATAGTGAAGGCATGGTTAGAGCCTAGAGTGAAAGTTCATGTGTACTGGAGCGTAGTAGTAGGAAGCAGCTCTACATATGAGTATGCAGAGGCCTAGTAGAGTCCGTAGCTGAGTGCGCGGACCCCAGTAGCTGAGTGCATAGAGGCCTAGTAGAGTCTGCAGCTAAGTGTGCGGAGCCCTGTAGCTAAGTGCGTAGGACGGAGTTGGGTCTGTACTTGGGATTGAAAGATAATAAAAAGGAGTTTATTCTGTGCATCTATTTTGGAATCTTTATGTTGATGTTCTTCATTGCTTTTACTCTATATATTTACAGCATGCACTTGATGAATACTTGTATGAATACTTATATGCAAATTTAATCAGAGTAATCAGCTAATAGAGACTAATTAAGGAATACTTGGCTAAATAACACGAGTCGCACTGCGGCTAGTGCTACACGAAGACGATATCAGAGGGTGCAAGGTACCCACAGGTGTGTGTAGCGCATTAATTTTGAAGGTTGGACCGTGCTCCAATCACCTCATATCAGACATCCCCAGGGTACAGAAACCTGGTTCTAGCACCCTCCCATAATACTTCGAGTGAGACCTCAGTTTGCGCTCCGTGGACTATTGCTGAAAGGGCCAGTAGTACTGGGATTTGCTTGGTTAAATCACTTCCGAACCTTGGTCAGGCCCCGCTAAGCCAACACCCTTTATCAATAAAATTATTAATGAGTGTGCGGGTAGTGAAATATTTTTTTTCATAGATGGATTCTCTGGTTATAATCAAATTACTATTCGTCGAGAAGATAAACACAAGACAACCTTTATTTGTCCTTGGGGTACGTTTACATACAAAAAGATGCCTTTTGGCCTTAAAAATGTTGGAGCCACTTTTCAGTGGGCCATGTCTTATGCTTTTCACGACATCAGACATGTGATCAAAGCATATCTAGATGATTTGGTGTTCATTCTTGAAAGAGAATTGATCATCTTAAACACCTTTGGTTGATTCTTGAACGGTGTCATTTTTATAAAATTTGGTTGAATCCAAATAAGTGTGTTTTCGCAGTCACATCAAGTCGGTTGTTAGGATTCATCATCTTAACAGAGGGGATTCATGTTGATCCCTTCAAGGTTGAGGCAATACTTCACTTTCCTCCCCCATCTTCCATTCATCAACTTCAAAGTCTCCAAGGAAAGGCTAATTTATTGAGGAGATTCATAGCAAATTACGCCAAGATCACAAAAGTATTTATGTGTTTGCTTAAGCAATGAGTCCCATTTTTATGGGATGATTTCGTACAATGATCTTTTGATGCTTTGAAAAAAGCATTAACCTCTGCTCCATTGTTAAGTCCACCTGATTATAGAAGATATTTCCTCTTGTATATTGCTGTGGCAGAATCAACCATTGGCATGGTTCTGGTTTAGGAAGATGATGCCTTCTATGAGCATGTAATCTACTATCTAAGTCAAGGCTTGGTAGGTCCTAAACTACGTTATTCTCCCATTGATAAATTGGATTTGGCATCCGCCCATGCTGACCAACGGCTTTGGCATTACATTTTTCTTCGAAAAGCATTCATCTTAGCAGTCATCAATCCATTTTAGTTTGTTCTCAGTAGGCGAGTGATTGGGGGAAAATATAATAGATGGATTGTCATTTTGGAAGAATTCGATCTTGAATTCATGTCGGCTAAATATAAGGAATCTTTAGTATTTGCATAGTTGATATCAGAGTTGCCTTATGAGGAAGAAATTTTTCAGGAGGAAACTTTTCCTAATGAACATTTATTTCTCATTTCTTCACAATATCCTTGGTATGAGGATATCATTATATATCTCTAGACTTCAAAGTTTCCACCCTCTTTCTCGAAAGATGAGCATAGAAAGTTGCATCACCTCACTAAGAATTATGTTATTATAGGTGACACATTATATCGTCATGGGATTGATTCAATATTTAGGCGTTTTTTGACTTTGGAAGAAGCTGAGTCAGTTCTTAATGATGCCACAGTCGAGCTTGTTGTGGTCATCTATCAGGGCTTGCAAAAACCCAAAAATTTTTGCAAGCAAGCTACTTTTAGCCTTCTTTTCTCAAAGATAGTATTGAAGCGGTCAAAAGGTGTCATCCTTGTGAAGTCTATACTTGGAAAATGTGCGCACATCCAGCTCTGCTTTTTGTTGTTATCTCCGTCAGTCCTTTCACAAAGTGGGGCATTGATTTTACTACTTGTAATCTGCCTTCGACAGGGAATCTCAAGTATATCATTATAGCCGTAAACTACTTTATGAAGTGGGATGAGGCCATGCCTACTTTTAAAAATGACAGTGAAACATCAGCCTTGTTTCTCTTCAGTCACGTTATTTCACTATTTGGTATCCCTAGAGAGATTGTCACTGACCATGGAAGTCGTTTCCAAAATCAACTGATGTTTGAATTGGCTCTCAAATTGGGTTTCCGGCAGGAGCATTCATCTCCATATTATCCTCAGGCCAATGGGCAGGTTGAAGCTGTGAATAAGTCCCTTAAAATCATCCTGCAAAGGACGATTGACAAAGCTCGATCCAATTAGCACATCATGTTGTATCCGACACTTTTGGCATACCGAACATCAGTTAAGATTGCCACTAGTTTTTACTCCTTTTCAACTAGTTTATGGGTTGGAATCTATCTTCCTATGGAATGTGAAATTACTTCTCTTAAGCTAGTTGTTGAAATTATTCCAGAGACTTCTAGTCTCAAGGAATGCCTTGTTCGTTTGGAGCACCTTGATGAGAAGCATCGAGATGCCGCCATAATAAACGAAGCCCATAAAAAGATGGTAAAAACTCAATACGATAAAGTTGTCCATCCTCAAAATTTTTCTGAAGGTGACCTTATCCTGGTCTATGATCAAGATAAAGACGCCCTAGGGGCAGGCGAGTTTAAATATATGTGGTAGAGTCCCTTTATAGTCAAGCACGTTTTGAAAAATGGGGCCTACAAATTAATTAACTTTGAAGGAAACAGGTTGGCGGAGCCTAGAAATGGGCTCTACCTTAAGAAGTACTTTGCTTAGGATTTGACTGATCACTTACTTGTTCGTATATATTGTATGTTTGTACATATCTATCTAGTAGTTTTAGTGATGTTGATATTTTTGATTTGCTTTGGCAGGTATTGATGGGCGATTCAGTATATCTAGGATTTGCCGATGATGCGAGTAGGTATTCCCGGAACCTTACTTCTGCAGCTTGGGTGATTTATTATCCATCTGGCCAGTTGATGGTTTCGAGAGGAGTATGTATCGGTACTTCTTCAAATAATATTTTCGAATATACTATTGTTATTAATTTACTATCCAAAGCGATATCTCTTGGTATTGATTCGTTAGTGGTTTATTTAGATTCACAACTGGTGGTATCTCCACTGAACAATACTTATTGGGTATGAGATCCCTATTTGTATCGCCAATTTCTGAGAGTGAGATTGTTTCAACGATAATTTGTTTATATCACATATGTTCACATTCCACGATCAGAAAATTCATTAGCAGACTCTATTCCTAATCAAGCATTAGATTGGCATATAAATCATTCATCAAATTAAAAAATATAAAAAATAATCAAAATGTCATCTGTATATATCATAAAATTGCTTGTATATAGATAGAGTGTTTGTGTCGAAAATAGTATACAAAAATTTGGATAAAATTCCCTACAAAATTTGGGCTTATGCCCATCATCATGTCCAATCATAAAAAATATCTGATCATCTATCTAGCTGGGTTAGTATGAGTAGCTAAAAAATAAAAAATGGCATTGGCCACACGACAAAAGAGTCGCACCCAGTCCCGTGGTACTCCTACCACACAACATTGCATCTCCTCGAGTAGATCCTCTATGGATATCATGGGTACCTGGTGAGTGAGCCTTGCCAAGTTCCTCTGAACTACATGGAGAAATCTCTCAGTCTTAGTTGCAGCCCCTTGGACATCTCTTTGGCGACGCCTATGTCTAGGAAATCTGTTAGGTCTCATTGGTCCCACATCTGAAACACGATCAATATATTTTATAAGTTTCTTGTCTCATCAAAAATATTTTTAAGTTCATTTATATTAAAAGCCCAAAAAATCTTAAAAATTAAAAAATTGTTACCTATGGCACCCCATGCTGCATTTGGTGGTAATACTAAATCTAGACCTCCTCGAAAATCCATCCTGGCATAGGGGTAGTCATTGACTGCGATGACCTATTGATCACACCATGCGAAAAACTCATCGTCAAAAGTCATCCTTGGCACATCGCCACCCCCAACGCATTTCATCAAGTCAACCCATCTACCCATTCATGGATCTCTAGGGCTGCTGTTAGTCGATAATACCTTGGGTTGAAACCCAGGTACTTTCTCAAAGAAGAATGAGCATAAGATTGTGTCATATCCAAAAAAAATTGTATGACCCTTCTGAATGGAAGTCATTTGGTTCTTCATATTCTTCAGTAGAGGTGTGCACGAATCAAAACTTTGGTGAGACATTCCATTGCTAGGCTCATAGATACCCGTGAGGCCTGATGCAAAGCAGATGAACCATTTACCCTGGAAATGGTAAATAGTAGAATCTTTAAGGACAAGCTCTCTACTTGTTTGATTGGAATATGACTTCCAATCTTTTCAGGATGACCAGGACAGTATATGTGGACATAGTCTTCTACAGTAAGACTACCCCTCGTCCTTCTAGTCGAATGCACCACCTCTCCCCTTCGAGAAAGATCGGTAATAAAGTATATATCTTTGATCTCGATCCTTAGGGGAATCTGATCGATCATGAATGCATCATCTTCTGCACTCAAATAATGAATCAATAACTCAAGCAATCATGTGTTGGCTTTCATATTTGGAATTTAAAAAAAAATTAGCAATCCACAGCCTCTTAATGCATCCAAGGCATTTAGATAGTTGACCGTATTGGTGGATTCCTCGCCTCTGCATCAGCTATCATTATTGGTTGGTTCAGAGGGTTTCTATCTTGCACTAGATACATCTTATGTATGCTGGAAACATGCTTCGGTTGGGTCACTACATCTTTTTTCATCTTATTCCTTCCACATTATTGGTCTACGGGTTACACTCGCACTAGACTGATGAAGGATGCCTTAATGCCTTCCTTCTAGCGGATATTTTCCCATCAACTTCAGCTCATTGCTCTAGGAAAGAGATCTAGAGTCCATTTGGCAGTACCTTAGGGTTTGCAGTCATCAATGGCAGATTCCTTCGCTATCAACAGTGGGAAAACATCATTGTCTCCTGATTGATAGATTCTTTCAAGTGTTTGACTACAACTCATTTATTCGCACTTGTTAGATTGTACTGGGTCCTTGACTCTCATCATCATTATTGGCGAGTAGTCTCGCGTTTGTTAATGGTATACATCAATGACTGGCAATCAAAAGATTTCTCACATGGTCGACTTCAGATCATTCATTCCCATTGTGTAGAAATGTACCATGGTGGTCGGTGAAGACCTCGGGTTTGCATCAGCATGTCTTGGTTCACTTGTTAGTTGCTCCTGTTTCTGCTAGTTGACACCATCCAGATTATATGTTGCAGTTCCTTACAGCGATATCTTATATGTTGGCACCCGAGTTGCAGTGTAGTACCATTTATTCCATCATGTTCACTTGGTACTATTTGGATCAGTTCCTTGACTTCAGTGATCAGCTTCATACTTCAGCATCATTGATCAACTCTTTATATGTGATATTCAGACATGTACTTTCTTGATTATGATCAGATGATCCATTATGTATTTTCAGTTCCTTTATACTTATATGCATATTGGATCCTCTTTTGTACTTGACATGCAGACATGCTTTACTATTTCTGAGCATGGGTATGCCTGCCTCAGACAACAGTTTCTTTTTTTATCTCTTTCGGTGGCTTAGCAGGCTGAATTCTGGTGAACTCCTCCTTGGTCTCGGCATGATTCCTTCCATACACTTAGTACATTTAAGCTATCATGTACCCCTTCTGACCTCATATATTAGGGGGAATTTGTTATAGCACCATTTACCACTCTTGGTAGATCTGATGCTTTGATTATGGCCTAGGGAAACCCTTCCTTCCAGACTTGGTCCAAAATCTAAAAAATAGTGTTTTATTCCCGATACGCTACTTTGACCTGTGATAAAAGCGTGTACACGCGGGTCAACATATATCCAGCCCACATACATATGTTAAAACACTTAAAAAAACTAAATTTCCTTAATTTCGAGCAGAGTTCATGGGCTTTACCTATTACTCATCTCCTATTGCCTGTGGCCCAACTGTTTCCCAACTAAAAAAACTAATTTGGAGAAGTATAAATAAACCTCCATGGGAAGGCCTTAAGGGAGAAGATATGATATATTGATACTATAGTGAGATTATCCTTGATCGAGTCTAACGAATTCCTGTGCCTCCTGCACTCCCCAAATCTTTAGGAAACCCCTATTTCCTTGTTATAGATATCCTCCATCTTTCTTGAGATATCCTTTTATTGGTGATGGAGGAAGATTGTTGAAGGTCGGGAAAGGATGGATCTAGAGGATGGTTCCGCTTGGATCCGCAGAAGGACTCAGGTCGTATTTCTCCACTTTACTTGTAGCTAACTTCAATAAAAGGAATGTTGTTCTGTTTCCGATATTAAATGTGTTTATGCATCAAATTATGTTGTAATCTATTCATGAATCTTATACTAATGTATAATTAGTCATTCATTTATATGATTTAAAGTTAATATCATGAACATGCTTTATGTTTCTACCATTGTGTATGTTCCATTTGAATAATTTTCAGGTTTCAAGAACATCAGGAGGAGTTGAGGGTTTGTACCCTGCAGGATCTACCCAAATGAAGGACATCCGGGTAAGGACACTCCTACAGAGTTTATTAGAATAAGCATTTTTGTTGATTTCCTGAGCATTTCTTGTTTTGTTTTGCCCTCTGCTCTGTTAGGGTTCTCAACCCAAAGCCATAGGGTGGTTTCACCACAACAAAGCCACACTCCTTAAAAAATGGGCACTCATTGCGTGGGAAAAAGTCTTCTTTCCAAAATCAAAGAGCATTCTTGGCCTGAGGGACCCTGAAATTCTCAACAAGGAACTAAGTGTAAAGATATGGTGGCAATGGCTAAAATACCCTACAACTTTTTGGGCCATAATGTAAGTGAAAAAATACTCTCATGGCATTCTAGACTCGGAACAGGTTTAAATAACAACTTGTACTCAAGGTTCCCATATTTGGAGAGAAGTAAGTAACAACAAACCTTTAATCGAAAGCAAATGCTTCTAGGAGATGAAGGATGGAAATACAACTCTCTTTTTGGAAGATTCCTGAAACGAATAATTGCATCTCTCCTCTTTCCCCTTTTATCTACACATTAGAAATCACTACTCTTCTCAGGGCCTCTCTATAATAACTCAATTATGGGAGGATCAATCTTCTTCAGATGCACAATGGAGAACTTGTAAAATTCTCTCTCATATGCATCAACAGGCCTACGACGATGAATGCCAACTTCTGGAACCAATTCTTGTTGCTTGGAACATAGTTGTTCCATCAGGCCCTGACATTTTGAGATGGGGTATGAAACCTCTCCGAAATTCAATATAAAATAAGAATACAAGCTCCTGGCCTATGCTCATCATGATGATGTCAAACTTTCCTCAAAGCACCTACAGAAATTAAAGCACTGGCCAAAAGTGACATTTTTTCTCTAGTTACTTCTAAAAAAGAAACACCTCAGATGGGAAAATCTACAAAAGAAAGAACTTATAGGTCCTTCAGTATCCCCACTTTGTTACACTTAGTTGGAGGATCTAAAGAATATATTTTTGGAAGGTATCTTGACCGTGACTATTTGGTACTGGCTTCATAGGGCCTTCCAGGTAGAAGATCTTAAACCCCAAACAATTCCTATAAACCTGGAAAATTGGAATACAACACCTTATAATAGTCCAACCCTCAATGGAGTATGGAAGCATACTCTCGGCTTCACTTTATAGATCATATGGAAGGAGGGTAATTCTTAGATATTTAAAAATCAAGCCCCATCAACAGACAAAGCTAGGAGAAAATTTTACATCAGTACATTGGAACTCATAGGTCTTAGATTTCCCCCAAGAGAAAAGTATGTTCTTTAATCTCTAAGCATATATCAGCAGGCTCATGTCCCCTCTAGT